>AJFK01001067.1:0-28927 GCA_000467715.1 Hysterium pulicare CBS 123377
GAGACTTTTAGGGTCCGCAAGACAATGTTTCGGCCACAGTGATTCTTCAAGAACTTAAAGCGACAATAAAAGTAAAAAAGAGTGTACTGACGAAGGTAAGAATCATAACATAGTCGTCCGTCTGAATGTTTGTTAAGGACTTCCTGGTGATCGCTCTAGACCATCTGCAGAGTTTGAGTACCCAGCCATGTTGAAGCAAGACTCATCTCCTTGGTAACTCACAAACGTCCCGCAAAGAGCACTAACGAAACAACCCAAAAGACAATCGACTCGGTGAGCAATTGACGAGGAGTTGGCTGGGCCATCATAATGCCTGCGGTTCCTGGATCGACAGTACACTACAGACCCACGTGGTCATACTAAGGATCCGAAAGGATGAAGATGATCTTTGGGGTATGTACGCCCAGAATAGAATTGAACAACGTGGAATATGCAATGAAACCGGTGGATCAGTCTGACGAGGGCCTGGCGTGAATAAAACCATGGTCCTGGGATTTGGAATGGAGGCGACCTTGATAACGGTAGGGTCCGAGTTCGAGGGTTTCAAGGGACTTGAAGAGATAGGTAGAGATACCCGGAGCCCGCGGTGATAAGTTCTTGTATATGCCACGTGGGATTGTATGGAAGGGGATGAGTATTGCATGTGAGTATCGCTAGTTTGGGCTTTGACAGATTTGCTTCGGACCCTTTGGGAACACCTGCTCTTCAAGTCAGGCAGGTGATAAACAAACCACTTGGCTCGCTACAGTCTGCGTGATATTAATGGAATGAATTTTGAGTGCTCTGCCAATACCTTCTCGTAAAGATTGAGGATTTAAGGTTAAGGCCCTGCCAAGCGCGATATTCGAATGAAAGGAGAGCTTTGCGTGGGATGTAATGGATGGGCCTGTCTTTCCTGGATTAGTAAAACAGGATCGACACAGCTAAAGGAGACGATTCACTTACTATAAGGCCGAAGCGATGTTGGTTCAAAGCGTGGCGATAAAGATCCCCTAAGCTTGGCGGAGCTCGGCGGGCCCCGACGAGGCTGAGAATCCAACGCTGGGACATCCAAGGCAAACACCAATATTGCGAATTCGTTGACGTATGAATCTTTGCATTTTGCTGTCTTGACAAGGCGAAGACCAATAATCTCTCAACTTGTGAAAACTCGCTCGATAATATAATATCGAAGGGAGCGGTTTCGGAAGGATAGCTAGAGCTCTCTACCTCCTAATCCCAAAAACGCGTCTTTGAGCACAGACAGTATTCTGCTCCAAATGGAAGTTTTGAATGTTGATCTGTGAAGAGTGAGCCAAGCGGTTAAAGCTGTTGCGCATCACATAGGTATGCTTACGATCGTGCTTTAATAATATCTGCAGCCTGAAGATCGTCAGCACTATGAATTCTTGGAACAACCCTCGACGCTTCCGAATGTCATCCAGACTGACCTTTTCTGCCACCGCATAAACCGTGGCGCACGTATGTCCCCCTGGAATTAGTGGCATAATCGAAGCATCCACCACACTCAGCCCCTTAACGCCGTATACCAGCAGATCGGGCCCAACAACCCCGCCCTCCACTCTCGACATCATTGCGGCAGTCCCTACCGGATGCCCAATAGTTGAAACTACGGCAGCATCTGTAAGCGCTGCTACGATTTGGTCATCAGAGCTTACATTTGGGCCTGGGAATATCTCTACGGGGCCGAGAGATGCCATACCGGAACCAGCGAAATGCTTTCGAATATATCTGAGCATTCCCATACATACCTTGAGGTCGAACGGATTTGATAAGGTACGATAGTCGACGATAGGATCCGCGTTCGGGTGAGTGGTGTTCAATGTGATTGTGCCCCTGCTCAAGGGTTTGAGCAATACCATAAGGATTCCGCTACTCCCAGTAAGAACGGACTCGAGGATAGGCGAATCCTCCGATTTGTAAGCCGTCGCGAGAAGATCTCGTTGAACTTTGAAGCCCTCAACGAGCTCTTGAGACGTGACCGGCAGATGCTTTGCGGGATGTTCGGCTAAACTTTCCTCCAATATTTCTTCGTAATGCGGGATGAAAGATTGGAGAGGCAAGAAAACGCCGCTACTGGCAAATGAGAAGGTGTACGGCCCTATGACCTAGTTTTAGAAGCTGATAATGCACGCATTAGATCATTCGGGAGATCATACCGGTACCTTTCGCCTGGAACTCTGCCAAAGCTTCAGCTGCAAATGTGCCATTTAGAATTATCGTCTCGGGTGAAGGCCAGACATTCGTAGTAACTGCACCAAATGTCAGTCTATTTCTATAGCAAAACGACTTTTATGACAACATCGGACCAAAAAGAGCTCAACCCACAGTTGTAGACCAGATTGATGAATGCGTGATCCTGGAAGTTCCGTCCCACACCCGGCAGATCCTGAAGAATCCCGATACCCGCACTCTCAAGGACTTCTTTCGGACCTATTCCACTAAGTTGCAAGATCTGAGGCGTATGCACTCCTCCTGCAGCAAGGATGACTTCTTGTTTCGTTTTCACCTGGATGGGATCTCCCATCCCATATCGTGATCTTATGGTGATTGCCTCTGCCCGAAGAGAAGATGAAAAGTCGATTCTGGTGACCTTGTATTCGGGTAGAAGGTGGTAGTTTTTCCGCTTCCGAACTCTATCGTAATGACCAGTACCCGCATACGACCGCGTTTGATCGTGTGGGTTCTGGGACGTAGGCATCCAGACAAGGCCGGCTTTGTCACCCGCTGCTCCTTCCTTTCGGACCGGAATCGTGCCAAGATTAGCCCAAGACTTCCACATGGTTTCTATTCGTTTAATCCTGTCAATATCAAATTATGCAAGCATCTATCCGCGGAACTTACTTTGCCCAGGGTATAGGTATGGTGGGTAAGTGGCATGGATTGGTCCATCTCCACCATACGCCCGGTCTGTATCGTAATTAATTCCATACTCCCTCTGCGCTTCTATCGAAGGGGCGCCAAAAGTCACACTCTATGACCATATACTATACTTAGCTAAAGTAGTCTAGCTATTCCTGCGGGACATACCTTTCGAAAGTACGGCAATAGTCCGTCCCATCCCCAACCTTGATTCCCCAACTTCTCCCACTCGTCATAATCATTTCGACTACCGCGATCAAACGCCAGAAAGTTAACGGCGCTCGAGCCTCCAACAACTGCGCCAGCCGGGACGGGCATTTCGCGGTTTCCCAGCCATTTCTGGGGCGCCGATGTTAAGTTGTACATGTATTGGAAGGGCCAGTCCTGGACATTATGCGGAGGATGGTTAATAATTTCGTTGTCGATAAATGATCCATACTCTACCACTAGGACTGTCTCTGTTATATCGCCGAGAATTAGGCTTGTATTCTTGTACTCTGAGATAAATAAGCATGGATGTGGAATTGACTTACTAGTTTCATCTTCAGTTAATCGATCTGCGACTGTGAGGCCGGCAGTACCCCCACCAACGATGATATAGTCATAACTTTCGGCAAGGTCGTTGGTGGATTTAATATTCGAATCAGTGCCAGATCGTGCCGTTGCCTCGCTGAAGAAACCTATGGTCAGAAGCAAGAAAAGTTGTGAATATGACAGCCTCGCCATAACGATGAACGATGATATCTGCAGGTGCTTCTTATGAAGATCAACTGCTCAATCGATTATACTCGAGACGAGATGGGCAAGATAAATCCCTCTTCCGACCGTTGCGACCACACGCCTGGGATGAGGAGGACGTCTGTGACAGGCACATTCGAGCACAGGTAGAAAATGATCCAAAAATGCTTGAGGATTCGCAAAGAGAATCGGGTGAGAGCTAAAAGACCGGCATTTGTGAGTTACAGATAGAATCATATCTACCCCGCGTTTCCCTAGTACCCCACACGTTCGTGCATTATCAGCCAGAATTCCTCATCCGGATTTCTCAAAGTCCTAATCGATTCGGAAGACGATGCTATAAAAATCGAGGGGGATTGAAAGGATGAATATATATTCTACACTTACTCGAGCTGGCTCCTCCAAAAAGCGCAGAGCTCTATAGGCAGCACCTTTACAAGGAAGCTCAGCTGGACATCCAAAAGACGACGACGACGACTCGATCTAACACTTTGACGATCGGAGGTCCCGATCTTGTGAGTCGGGTATTCAGAGAGATGAGGCGCGTGAAAGATATGCCATGTGGCGACGAAACCGCTTTCGAGCTCTTGCTTGGTCTTAGGATTGACTTCTTCCCAGAGTTTTGGGATAGAAAGATTGATGATGCGATCGTTGAAATAGTCGAGAGGGTGTATTCGGAGAGAACGATGGATCAGCGCCCAACATGTCGCATTCAATCCATTGATCTTCCAAAAGCTTGCCGAAAGATCCAGGCTCAAATCAACGAGAACTCAACGCAAAAAATCAAAGCAACACCGTTACATCATTCAATGAAATCAACCATAAATGAGAGCTTTAAATATAATAACCGCTTACGCGTGGTTGAGCTTAACCAAACTCTTTTTCAAGATCCAGGCTCGAATGGACTTACGGGACTGTCCTGTTAGCGAACACCCTGTGTATTGCATTCACGATGTTATGTACGATCTTCTGGAATATCTCCAACTCAAAGCTTTCACCGAAGTCCGGGTAAATGTGTTGCGCGCAGTTTGCGGACGTTTACCGGCAGAGCTCACAGATGTGATTATTGAACATATATTTCAGGCAGAAGAACTTCCATTGAACCCTAATGTCTATGAATCCAAAGGCGAGACGGCCGGCTGACGAAGAGGTTGTGGCATTCCTTACGCTCAATACTACGTTTGGGTGCTCTAATGGAAGCGATTGGGATTTTCAGCGGGATCAGCGGGAGTGTGTCGAATTGTGTATGCGCGAATACATGTCAGGTGACATTGGAGATTGTTTTTAAAAGCATAATGCAGGCGCGAAAACGGTAGATGAGTTGTCCATGTAAGTGAAATCGAGTGACAAAGCACATGGAGGTTGACGAGAGAGGTGCTCAATAGTCTCCGAAATCAGTCTCAGGGGTAGATAAGATAAGAACTTGGCTGGATTTATTCTAGCCTCAGGGTCTCGGCACTCGTCAATTATCTTAACCTTAAACGACGTGTCAGACCTTGATTCATCAAATATTCATTCTACTTATTACCATTCTTTGCTTTACAACTTCTTTGCAATAAGAATTACCCTATAGAGGCGCACTTTCTCACTGTCCGGGTTTCCCATTGATCGTGGTTCCGAATTTCAAAACTCACATCAACCATCGCCATTGCCATGACTTCGAACAGCCATCACGATGCACGATCGGTGGATAACAGCGTTGACGAGATCCAAGTTGCCACTGCGTTCAATCCTGGTCCAAACACTTGGCTCGAAATAGAACAGGATTTTGAAGAATACCAAAAATTGCTTCATCGCCTAAATCTGATTGATCGATGGACTTGGGACGCTCACCCCAACAATGAAATTCATGGTATCATTGACGATGCCGAAAATGTTGCTGGGGAATACAACTCTATCTTGCAAGAGTTCACTATGAAATTATAGCGGAAAGCTATGGAGTTGCGGAAGCATGTGGAAAAAGCAGAACGCCAGGCAACATCCAAAAGAGTACGATTTCCACACCCGAGTGCTGAATGAGATTCGTCGCGTTCAGGATATGAAAGACGGGGAGATATTTACATTTGGCTTGTATCTCGATTTCAAAGAGGAAATTATCCCATTGAACGAGAGTAAGCGTTTCTTAAATGACGCGTCGTGGGAGCGTGAGGAGTGGATGCTGCTTTGTCAAAAGTCATTCAAAAAGTATGTTTGCCCGAAAATGCTCATACGCAGCAACCCAAGGTCCGATTCTCCGATTTCGCCGCGGCCTCCCGGCGGGTTCGTGCAGAGAGGTGTCCTCATCAATCATTCTACGATTCCGACTGTATTCACGATTGGTTGCGCAGACCTCTTAGCCTAGTTCAATGCAAAGCACACCCCGAGATTCGTATCAACGTATACCGCGCTGTTGGATGGCGTCTGTCCGCTGAGCTTACAGAGTTAATCTTCAATTGGACTCTGGTCGCCGAAGCTATTCCATTCGATCCTAGAGTATCTGGGAGTGAAGTAGAAGAATATATTCCAGGACGTTACAGGAAGTCTCCTCTTCCTCAGTATAGGTGCCCATGGCATCTCCGGATTGAAGAGGATAATTGAAGTTGATGAGCTCTGTAGCTTCACGTCTTAGGAAGTCCAGTGTCGAGAGTGGCTGCGCTATCTCCGTACTCAACCTCCAAGAAATGTGGGCTGTCGAACAGAACGTATCATCAACCGGATACCTAAATGTTGCAACGCTGCAAGGGTGGCCTTGACAAAATATTTGACAATCTTTCAGTTGAGGTCTAATCCATATAGATAATTCAATTATAAAACCGCCCCACCGTCGCTCAAATTCAAGTCCCCTTCCATCGTACCCCTCCCAAAAGGAAAAAAGGTAACCGGTATCGACCATGAACAGATAACACATTTCCGAAAGTACCCAACAGATCTTCATCCCCAACCCGCCGGTGGATTCTTCCTGTGCTGCAAATTCCGAATATATCAGAATTCGAAATATACCGCGAAAAACACTTGAAGCGGACCGGTTCTAAGGACTAAGATGCCACTCACACAATTTGCCTCACCATACCCACTCTTCTTTTTTATATTCAAATCTCACTTCCCAGAAGGAGTACCTCCCGTCGGCCTCTCTTGGGACAGTCTCTCCTCAGGATCGCCCATGGGTGGGAGCCAATCTGGAAGCATGGCGAAGGGCTAGGGGTAGCAAGATTGGATGGATAAAGATTTGATGAAGACTTGAGGGCAAGTGAAGTTTCTACTCCGAAGTCAGGCAAGCAAAGGATACGGTCTGTTGAGGTTTCAGGGGAGTCTTTATACCTATTCTCATGCTATCAAATAATTGACAGACTATTTTAGCTGCATGGACAACGCAGAGATATTTTGATCAATAGAAAGTGATTGTGGTGTTGGCCCGTAGAAACGGGGCGTAAACCCCGCTCCAGCTTACGCTGGGGGGAAAGTAAGGCCGCGAGGCTGAAGATAAACAAAATGAAGAAGGGCCTATCATTTCAACCCGCGAAACAATGAGTGGATTATATATCAACTGAAATCCCTGAGCTTGGGCGGGATGGTTAGGTTTTGGGGGTGTAGGGGGACATTTGATATGAATGAAGTGATGAAGGGTTATCAAGCACATGACCTAAACGACCGCGCCGCCCACATGTGTACAATGGCCTCATGTCATCTTCTAACTCTAAGTCTTAGGCCTAACGTCGTCCAGGTCTTCTTTTTCGTCCAATGCTTTGAGTTAGTCAACAACATAGCAGGCAACATTGAACGAGACTTGTGCATTTGAATTCGAGATACCGTGTTCCCGAGGTGTGGAACTCTAATCACCTAGCTCTCTGCGCTTCACAGGACCACATACAGTATTTTGGCTAGAAATGAGGATGGAACCCTATCGTTTTATCCATAACCATCATGGTCCAGTGGCCCAACCTTCGATCCATGAAGACCACCATCCAAGATCCACTGCTCATTATCGTCATTATCATCCTGCACCCTCCTCCACGTCTGACTCTTTCCCTTCTCTGTTCCCTTCGCCTTGGCATCTATCTTGGCAACCGGCCTGATCAATGAGCCCAGTAAGGGATTCTTGCTGAACGCACCACCGCTCGAACCTTGCGCAGTATCCCTGGCCGGTTGTGGCTGTTGGAAATCTTCGTCATCGCTCTCGGGCGTTGTTGGCCTCTCCACCGCAGCCATGCGTCTTACGATCTTCCCTCCGACCAGATCGATCGAGGCAACAACCTTCCGCTTCTCGTACTCAGGCCTCGCGTTCCACTCTTGTTCCCTGAGAATCTTCTGCTGCTTCTTCAACTGCAGTGCTCGTTCTTGAGGACTCGCCCACATGCTCAGCCCCGAAGTAGGAGTTTCGAAATCTGCAGCCTCATCATGAACCTGCGTCCTTCGCGCATTCTGAGCTTGGAATGCCAGAAGTTTATCTCGATGTTGTTTCGCCTTCGCTAGTTTCTCGCTCTCTGAATCTGAGGTTGGTGCTGAAGATATGGGCGTTCCAGAGGTCGGTGTTGAGAATGGCCGTGGGGCTTTAGATATCTCGGCTCGCTTCTGCCCTACATTATTGGCGGCCATCTTCTCTTTCCCACGCTCCTCGCGAAGGACTTTGACCATTGATTGGATCTCGCTTGCGTTGAGCAAGGGCGTATTACAGAAGGTACAAGGTCCTATTCCTTCCTTCACGCAGATGATTTTACCGCAGTTCAAACAGTTTGGTGCTGCCTCAAGAAGGGGATGCCGAGTTGCCATACAGTTGCATTTGCGTTTGGAGGTTTCTGAAGGGGTTGATAGAGTAGGGTTCGTCTGGATTTCTAGAGTGCGGATGGCGGAGTCCAGGTCGTTCAGCGTAGTCGAAGCTCCATGCATGGATGTCCCGCCTGCTATGTTGATTTTGGTTTGTTGCTTGGGCGCTAGAGAGGCATTTCGAGAGGAACCTCGTGAAGACTTGATATCTGAGATTAGTGGGCCTGCTGCGGAAGGAGGAGGTTTAGGTGACGGAGACGAAACAGGTGGATTTGGCGAATAGGACCTCGAAGAAGTGATCGGAGCTTGAATAGCGTCTGGTTTGTCGTTTAAAGCAAAGGTGTTTGCTTTCCGAGACTTTGAGCTTCCTGCCATATAGTCATCCTCATCTTTCTTTATGTAGGCTCCAGAAACATTGCCATAATTCTCAGGCTGTCGAGGTGTAGGCAACTTTCCTACACCTCCAGCTTTTTTCTTGCGGGGTTTCGGTTTTGGCACCTCGGATGTATCATTCGATGCCTGAGGTTGCGCTTGGACTCGCCTATTATTGAACGAAGTGATGAATTCTAGAGCCTGCGGACTATCTCCAAGAAGGTTTTGCAAATGTTCTGCGGCATCCTTCTTCGAGAGACTTTCTGTGTATGTGATTACTTGCTTCAGTGAGTCATCATCAAGAGGAAGAAGCCGAGAGAGTTGTGGCAATGCCCACTGCGTGAGATCCATGCTACCAATGTGTGTATTTCGGAACAGTTACAGCCTCGTATCAATAGTTTGGTCCAAAACACTGATTTCGAGGGTAGCTTGATGCTTTAGTAATGTTCTTGATAGAAATGGAGATGAGGTGAGGAAGTTGATGAAATAAAAGTACGGAACGCCAAGGTTACGAAAGCCGCAGTTTCACCGAAGAAACCTCAACACCAGAATTTCATCGTCAAGTTCTGCTCACTCGACGAGTACTACTGATATCAAAATGGCTACCGACGTCGCACTGGAAACAACTATGGTAAGTTGTGATTTCAATCCTATGTTAAGATTACGAATCTGACGCTGTTCAGGGCAAAATCACCGTAGAGCTCTACAACGACCACGCGCCCAAAACCTGTCGAAACTTTTCCACCCTCGCCCAACGTGGCTACTTCAACGACCTGATATTCCACCGCATAATCCCGAACTTTATGATTCAAGGTGGCGATCCCACCGGCACCGGTCGCGGTGGCTCCTCCATCTATGGCGAGAAGTTTGAAGACGAAATTTCGCCTTCGCTCAAACATACAGGGGCTGGAATATTGAGCATGGCGAACTCAGGTCCAAATACAAATGGAAGTCAGTTTTTTATTACGTTGGCTCCGACGCCGTGGTTGGATGGGAAGCACACCATCTTTGGGAGGGTGAAGAGTGGGTTGAGGGTTGTGCAGCGGATGGGGCTCGTGAAGACTGGACAAGAGGATAGACCTGTGGATGAAGTTAAGATAGTGAAAGCTTATATTGTGAAGACAGATGATGAAGTATGAGGGGATAGTACGGATGGGATGTTATGCTTTGCCATTGGTGCGGTGGACCGCACCTTTGGTATTTTACATCACTTGCGGAGGAGCGCTCCGTATCGAGGGAATCTAAGACACAAGCCAACCGGCCAGTCATTTCGATTCAATGGCACAGCTGCCTCACAAAGAGATGTAAGTACTAATTCTTGAATTGATTATGTGTAGATCTGCCATGACTGATTTACACGAGCCAGTCCATTAGAAAGCTCAATTAGACTACAATGGCCCATTCGGGTGTATCAAAACCTTCGTATAACCATCAATCCTCTTATCAAACTTCTCATACGCGTCTGATGCATCGTCAATGTTGATCTCATGAGAGACAACGAATGAAGGTTTTGCTCTTCCCGAGATGATCAAATCCCTCAAATAGCGGTTGTAAGCTTTAACGTTGCATTGTCCAGTTCCTAATGATAGGCCCTACCAAATATCAGCAGTTCGCTCGCAGAACTAGAGATTTACGTACCTTTTCGAATAGTTTCCCAAATGACAACAGAATTTGCCCCTTCTTGCTTTGCTCATCCGGGGCTCCCGGATCCGCTGGCACGTAGAGTCCTGGAATGCCCAATCCACCCGTGGCCCTTGTCACCATGATCAACTGATCTAGGACAATATTAGGCTGCTCCTTGCTCCCAGAAGAGTCCACCGCCTGATAACCAACTGCATCCACCGCACGGTCCACCATGCCTCCATTCTGTTCGATAACTTGCTCTACTGGATCTCCTTTGGTGAAATCTATGGGAATGCATCCGATCTTTTTGGCAGCCTCTAGTCTCTCCGGCACTTTATCCACGACGAAGACTTTGCTCGCTCCTCGAATGACTCCACTGTACGCTGCCATCAAACCAACAGGACCCGCACCGAAGACGCAAACACTCTCTCCAGCCTTGAATCCAGCCAAAACAAGTCCGTGCCAACCGGTGGGGAAAATATCGGCCAACAATGCGAAATCGGCCTCGTGCTCCGTCCCTTTCGGTAGTTTCAAGGCGTTGAAATCAGCATATGGTACGCGGAGATATTGCGCTTGGCCGCCTTGATACGGGCCCATTGCCACATACCCGTACGCGCCTCCGGCAAATCCGGGATTAACACCCGTGCAAAAAGCGGTACGGCCTTCCTCGCAATTACGACATCGTCCATCAGCTACGTTGAAGGGAAGTACGATTCTATCTCCCTTCTCGAGAAGGGTTACTCCGGGTCCAATCTCTGTCACCACGCCCATGTTCTCGTGTCCGAAGACTAAGCCGGCTTCGGCGGCTGTTCGTCCTTGGTACATGTGCAAGTCTGAACCGCAGATTGCTATCCTTCATAGTCAGCTCATTCCTACTTGTTGCAATAATGGAGTTAGGTAGCGGAAGTACCAGCAGTCGTGACCTTGATAATCGCATCATCCGGATGCTCAATCTTCGGCATCTCAACCTCCTTCACGCTGACCTTGTATGGCCCTTCATAATGTACCGCTTTCATCTTATGAGAACCCATATTCTGGTTTCCTGTAATTCCTGTTTTCTCCGTGGGTAGGTTATCGCTCTCTGGATCAAGTAGTGGGAGGATGTCTGGGTTTTGGGTTGCCATCTCAATTTATTCACCTATGACTTCAAATATACATACACTATTAGAAAGGGCGATAATTGCTTCTGCAGATGACGTTTTGAGTGGCTTGGTAGATCATTTTCTTAGTCGTGGATTTTGGGTTTTGTATGGGGATGTATGGAACGTAGCGTCATCGCGGTGCGGGGAGTTTGTCGATCTTTGTGGGGTGTCGATCGGGTAGGTGAGAGGGGTAGCTAAACTAAGTGTAGAAGAAATGGAAATTGGCGTTTGGAGCTATTTCCGGGGTGGATGGTTGGGATCATGTGTTAATCGGCATTTGGACGTGCTGGATGAGGGATCTCCGGTTTGGGATGTCCAAAATTAGTGATATCGCGTGTAAATGGTTGAACTAGATGTTGGTATATATACGTTAGGTGTCACAGCCCTTCATACGACTGTTGGAATGTGTCTGCTAATCGAGCGAATGGCTTCAGAACATTCGGAACGATCCAGTCAATGTCGAAAAGTTGGTGGCACGTGATATCGTACGAAAGTAGGTTAGTTTAGATTCGTGTCTTGGAGCTTTCAACGTCGGATGAGAGCAACTTCGTACACTCCGTCCTTACTTCGTCCGCGTCGTGAACACCCGGTAGTAAAATGCTTTTGACTTTCCCTTATCTTTAACCAATCATATTCCTCCCATAATTTTTTGACGAGGCTGTAGGCTGCCACCTCCGAGATGGATTCAGTCTTGTCAGAAATTTCGGTCAAAGGCAGCAACATACTCGACATCCATACAGTAGAAGCCTGCTCTCGGGACGCTCCACTAGATTATATATTTTTACGCTTTCAAGTCAGATATTAAATCACGTAATTGAGTCGCCGATTACTCCCGCGCACAGTTTGAGATTCCGAAAAACAATAGAGGACTCTTCCAGATCATAGCACGTTGGTGGCACGATTGTGCTCACGAGCAAAGGAATGACCAAGTTCTGTATACATCAGCGCTTGTTTAATTTATTCGGGGAAAGCGATTCGCCAATCCTCCTATTTTCAGAAAGCCAAGATTCTTTGACCTCTAACATTCGCCTCAAGCTCAGCCACCGGTTTGAATTCTTTCAGAGGGCCATTTGGATTGAAGAACCCCACATTTGGAACTCGGGTCGAAGCAGGAAGTTCGGTCGCTCCCGCTGAGCTCGGGTGGCGTTCCAGCCAACTTTCTGAAGCAGGGCTCTTTGCCGCCTCAGACTTCTGGCCTCCTTTACCGACGTGCAGGATTCGTTCGAACATGTTCACAATGCGATGTGGTTTCAGTGGGGCATCCTCTTTTCCATCAATACCCGCCACCGAGCGCACGCCCACGAAGTCTCCAGCCACATTGGTCGGCTCCTCGTACATACTGAAGAACGGATATCCGTACTTGATATATGTTGCTGCACTGATGGGTGACTCTGGCGGACGGAATCCAGTGACGCTTCGGAAATGCAGTGAGTTGAGGATCTGCACGTTGAAAGCGACGGTCTTCTCACTAGCCCATTCGTGCGTATCTTTGGTTTTATCGCGAACAATGGTTTGGTCGATAAGACCGCCAGCTGCTACAGCCATCTCGGCTTCCGATAAAGGAGGTCCGCTATATCCCCCTCTGAGACGGAGCACTAGATGCATCGTTGACTCCTATCATGAAATCTCAACAATGGTAGTCTATGGAAAGCCTACGGGTATAGTCACCTTCTGAATATTGTATTGTTCTAATGTGTTACAATCTACATCTTGTTAGGATATTGAGAATGCCTTATGAGGAGACCTCATACCTTGGAGCTGCTTGCCCTCGAAAATCAGCCTCTGCTGGTCGGATGGAATACCCTCCTTTATCTCAATCATGGTCTTGATGTTCTGTATCAAATCCGTGGAAGAAACGACTAGAGTAAAGGTTTTACCAGTGAGGGTCCTGATGAAGATTTGGTAAGGGGTATCGAATGACAAGTACACCGAAGAATCCTGTCAACAGATCAGCTTATTGTGACAGTAATTGAGCGGGCTTTGGGTTGTTACCTCAGTAATATGCAACTGCTCTAAGGACTTTTCTCGTTCGTTTCGATCTGCGCGAAAATAAGTGAGAAGAGACGATATGAGACTAAGATTAACGCTTACAGCTTGGAGTACCGACGGCAGACACATATTCGTTTCCCCACTCTCCGTCTTTTCGGTGCGTGAAACAGAGCGCGTAAGCTCGATTCTTAGGAAAAATTCCCTGCGACCGCAGCCTATCTTCCACATCTCCAAGTCGTTCATTCCATCTTACCTTGACCGTCTCAACGCCATCAAAGTTCCCACCTCCTCTGTTGTCAACTTTCAGCCTAAAAGATAATTTGCGAATTGGTGTGACCTCGAACTGGATTCCCCCACTGACTTCTTCGCCCGTTATCTGAGCTTCAACAGAGTATCCTTTGCCCATAGGCATGGCAACGAACTGCCTCACTTTTCCCTCACCAGTCGCGATTCCGTCTATCCAAAGTTGATCCGGCACAACTACATAGTCTTGGATGGATTTTCCTTGCGCGAGGAACTGGCGTCGTCGAAGTTTCATCGCAGCCGTCTCGATGGCAGGCTCGCCAGAAACGGCGTTCACGCTACCGACATAGATTTTGATGGCGTAGGGCTTTGAGGATCGGAAGTTCATCCACATGGCTTCGCGTTCTGAGAGTATAGCATCCTTGTCAGTCCGTTGCAGCATAACTTCGGATCAATCCAGTGGAGTTGAAACGGAATAGGTGAGGCACGTACGATACATAGGGAGGAAAAGTCCTCCTTTCTGCGCCATTTTCACTGGAAGTTTGTCCGCATACTCCTTCACCTCGTAGAGCGGGAACTTTCCCAGAGATGGAGGCAAGGCTGAGCTACCCTTGTTGTCTGGAACCCTTACTGTTCTCTCGAAGGAGATTTGGAGATCGTCAAGTTGAATTCTGCCATTTTCAATGCTCTTTGATGGAGTCCAGGTCGAAGTCATAGCTACGATTGAACCGGAGAAGGACGGGGAAGGAAATTGATGCAAGAACCCTAGCGGCGGGGTTATTTTAAATGTTGATTCTTACTTTTCAAGGCAACGAGGAGGTTCCACCTTGAACACGTCATTCGTTGATAATGACCAGGAGTTAGCCTTGCCGCAAGGCTGGGCTGAAAGTTAAAGGCGTGATCGGTAGATGTTAGCTGGCACCTCAAAGATGCAAGTGGTCGGAGGTTTCCCAATTCTACCGACTTGACAGTCACATTAAGGGAACCGATTCGCTTCATTCCTTTCTTTCTTTCCAGCAGTCCTCAACAGCACCCTTGGCCAATCTTCAGGTTCCTGATTGGTCGAAAAGCTCCCCGAGGGAAAGAGAGGCTTGCAATACAGTCTCTGGAAACAAAAAGTTAAAAACAGCGATGCTCTTACCGTCTGGCTCGTTAACTTAGCGTCGTGTGCTCTTTCTACAGGTTCCAAACTACAGAGAAATTCTATACCGAGAGCGAAAGGATCATTTAACTTTATTCCCTCGGAGATATGGTTAACTTTATTGACAAATGCAGTTACTCTGCTAACAGATCAGATTATTGCCATAATAAAGCTCTAAGTTGCTGTATCCTTCTTTCAAAACTTCTACCGCGAGGTATATCCTCCATCAACCATAAGCGCCGAACCAGTCACAAAAGAGCTTCGACCGCCAGCCAAATAAAGAACACCATCAGCTATCTCCTGCGGCCTTCCCATCCTCTGCATAGGTACTGCAGTTGCCACGCGCTCTTCCATTGCCTTCAGAACCCGGGGGTTCTTCGTCGTCATCGGCGTCTCCGTATACCCCGGACAAATAGCATTCACACGCAACCCATCCTTCGCGTAGTCCTCCGAAGCAGTTCGCGTAAGCCCTATAACAGCATGTTTTGTCGCTGTGTAAGCAGTCGACAACGTGATTCCAACGACACCCTGGATGGACCCGAAGTTTACGATCGAGCCGCGTTGCAAAGGCTGCCCGTCGAGCGTGGAAAGAATCGGATCTTGCTTCAACATGATTCGGGCCGCGGCTCTCAAAACGAAGAATGTGCCTGTGAGGTTGATATCGAGCACGCGTTGCCAGTCGGCGGTTTTGGCGAATGCTGCGCCGCCTTCATGCTTTATGGCGATGCCTGCGGCGTTGACGACGTAATCTAGTCGACCGAACGTTTGAGCTACCTCGGCGACGACGCGGTTGACTTGCTCTTCATTGGTGATGTCGATTGCATATTTGAGGACTTGGCATGGTGGCTTGCCTCTTGATCCGTTTTGGAGTTCGTTGATTTCGCTCTCGATTTCGGCTTTTACTGCCACTAATGCCTCTTGATTCACATCTAGGAGAGCTATTCCGGCTGAGCCTTCTTTTGCGAAGGCTTTTGCGCACGCTCGACCGATGCCGGATGCGCCTCCTGTGATTAACGCGTACCCTGGGACATCCATGTTGAGGCTCTTTGATGCGGGTGTTTCTTGGATTGTCTCTCGGGATTCCGATTGCGGTGGTGCTGGGAAGTGATGGAAATTTTTGAATGAGATATGTAGGATATGAGTCTCCGGCCCCGAAATGAATGTATTACATCTGTATTCCGAATGCGGCATCGGCATTCGACGTTGGAGACATCGGGGAGAGCTGCCTAACCGCAGTTTATTGTGGTGTTCCCCGCCCAGGGGAAACTTTCCCTACGAAGATCTGACTTATCGCCTGCCTCGCCACTGGCCTTATCGATGGATCAGATGAGCTTTTTGGAGTCACATCAAGCTCCCATGATTTGGGTCTGTTAATCACATCCCATCGAGGCTTTAGGCATGCTTGATCTTATAATGCACCTGACTATAATCTTGACTCGCTATAGCAGCATTGCTGAAAATATTCTTGATTATTAAATTTATACACTGATCAAAACCCCAAGTAACTGTATAGCGTCTATGCACATATCAATCCCTTGTAACCAGATGACTTGCAGTCTTCGCATCTCCTGCGGAACTCAAGCGCACTTCCAGTGTACCTCGCCACACTTCTGACCGTCTTTCCCTTAACGTTCTTATTGATGCCCGTCATCCAACTGTCAACCTCATTCGTCAATGCACCCTTGCTACACTCGACGACATGTTCAGTCCATTCATCCACAGCCTCCTGCGTTGGTTCAACGTAGGTATACTTCTTGTCCTTGCAGTACTGCAGCAGGTCGGAAATGACCTGCACGGCATGTTCAATACTGCGCGTCGCATTTCCAAACGGCTGGTGGGGTCCAAGAACCATGAATGTGTTCGGCATTGCCGGTGCAGTGAGCCCTAGAAATGTATTCGGTCTGTGATCAACCCAGATGGCTCGCTCGCCTTCCTTGCTCTCGCTGCTCGCGACGAGAGGTCGGTTGTCCTTTGCGTGCCAGTCTATAGCGCTGAAAGCCCCTGTAATGGCGTCAAAGCCAGTAGCATAGATCAAAACGTCCAGTCCGTGTTCCTTGCCGTCCGAAGTCACGATCCCGTTTGCCGTAATGCGCAAGATGGGAGTGTTTTGCAGATCGACCAGGTGAACATTCTCTTGATTGAACGCTTCAAAGTAGCCGCTCTCGAGCGGTACCCGTCGCGTTCCGAAACCGTGGTTCTTGGGAATTAAGCTCTCCGCCACAGCTGGATCATGCACTCTCTCGCGGATCTTGTCCGCCATGAACTTCGAGTATAGCTCGTTGGCCTGATGGTCCGTGTACGTATCGCTGAACACGCCCAACCATTTGCCGAACCCAGGCTCGTTGTAGGGCTTTTCCCAAAGTGCGAGACGGTCTTCATCCGTCACGTCCGCCGACTTGCGAGAGTCGGCTTGATGCAGGAAACACGTTGGTGTTTCCGCGCAGCGTTTGAATATGGAATCGTACTCTGATTTGTACTTGGCCATTTGCTCGCGTGAAATCTCGGAGTTGCGAAGCGGCGCAGACCAATTTGCTGTTCGCTGGAAGACACTGAGAGATTTGATACTTGGCTCCTTCGATACTGCTGTGATGGTCTGAATGCCTGTCGCACCAGTGCCGATGATGCCAATTCGTTTATTTGCGAAGTCACGGCTGATGTGAAGGTCCGTTGGCCAGCGAGATGTGTGGAAGGCCTCGCCTTGGAAATTTTCGATGCCAGGGATGGCGGGCAAAGTTGGCGAGGAGAGGAAACCCAGACAACTTACGAAAAAGTGGTCGTATATTCGTTTCCTGCCTCATCCACAAAAGTCCATGTATGTTCGGTGTCATTCCAGTACGCGGCCTTAATTAGGGTATTGAACTGGATGTCCTGGTACAAATTGTGTTTCTCGGCAACGCGTTGGATGTACTTGTGAGTCTCCGCCTGCGGGGAAAAGGCTTCTTTCCAGTGCCATTCTTCGAGAAGGTCCTTATCGAATGAGAAGCCGTAAGATAGTGATTCGGAGTCGAACCGACATCCTGGATAGCGATTCCAGTACCAGGTACCGCCAACATCGGCACCAGCTTCGAGGATTTTCACCCGCCATGAAGCAAAGCGCTTTCTAATGTGATAAAGACTGCAGATACCTGAAAGACCAGCACCGATGATCAAGACATCGTATGTTTCTTTTGCTTGGGGCCAGGAACCCATATCTGAGGACTGTGAAATAGTGTAAGATGACCCGCGTCGTGGACTGTCCGGTGTAGCTGATGTGAAATCTAGGTAGCACCCACACGTTTTATTGTATGACGCTCATAAAGGCCACTCACTTTTGCTAAGTGTCCGGTCCGATGCGATCATAAGACACAATGATGTTCGCGAGAAGGCGTCTGCTCGGCTTTCCTGTTGCAGCGGGCATCGGAGAGACTGAAGCCTTTGCCGGAACTTCTCGCCGCCATCGATCTATCTACATATCTGTTGCGGGGTTCATGAGGAGCTTCTTGAATAGAAGGAATGTGTCCCCGATCAAGTGGTCTATCATGGCTACGTTGGATACCTAGCTGCCGTGGTTGTTCCCCGCCCGCGTGTACGCCTCTAGCGCCCTTTCATCGGAAACCTTCTACTTTGGTCATTCGCCGCTTCTATTGGTGGAGGCCTTATCGTAACCATCTAAGCGCTTAGTCATGACAGGACCATCAACCTTGGAAGTATTTGCTCGAAACAACACTTCCCGCGCAGGATGAAAGCGTCTCAACTTCGACGAGGTCAAGTCGTTTATCGTACTTGAAATGCCGACAGTATGTGTGGACCTGTGATGACACACCCTCTTGTATTGAGTCACTGCTTAGGGCTCTACGTATATGCCATTGGTGAATCGTGACCAAACCCCATGGTACTGGAAGCTGTGGCTGATATGTAAGGCTATAAACGATACGAGATGAACAATGAATACGGCCGTTGCAGAAAGTATGGAGGCAAAGTACAACAGAACTGAAATATTGGATTCCATTTCAACCTCTCGTCAGAATCTACGTTTGCTGGTTCGGAGACAGCATACACACACGGTCCCATTAGGCTCTTCTACTCCCATAGCACCGACACCTTCTTCCACACTTTGTTGCTTTGAGTTCTTTGCTCCTTTTTAACCATATCCATCCTGGTCCACATCTCTGCATCTGCCTCAACCTCTCTCACCCCTGAAGTCAGGTCCACTTCCGCTGGGGCGTATACCCATGGCGACTTTCTCCCAACCGTGAACTTGTGTCCCAACCACAATGCCACAAAGATCGGAATGCCCAAATACGTCGTCAAGAATCCGCTGGGTGTAAACTGGCCAGGGTAGAAAACTGTAAATCCGTTGGCCAGCAGCAGGATCGTAAAGAAGAACAAACAGATCCATGCTCCGTATGGCTGGATTTTGGAACGGTATGGTACTGAGACACCTTGAGCTTCGCAAGCTTTGCGGAAGCGAAGGAAAATGATAGAGCAAACGATCCAAGAGGTATAGCCTGCAGTGTTCGTCAGGCTGATGAACCAGTTGAAGACGACGCCAGCTTGAGAGGCAACATTGAGGTAAGCCAATAAAGTGAAACAACTGGCAGCCATGACGGCGTAAATGGGCAGCCCATAGCGATTGCATCGTGTGAAGATCTTCGGAGCGTTGCCTGCGACGGCAAGAGAGTATAGCGACCGGCTGGACATATAGAGGTAGGAATTGCCGGCAGACCAAGCACTAGTTAAAATGCCAGCGTTGACGATCGAGGGTAGCACGGAAATTCCAGCATTGCGGATAGCAATAACCCAAGGAGACGCGTTGGCGTTACCAGCCCCAGATGTGAGGCCCTTGGCGTTGGAGCTGCAAGTGACGCCAATTGCCAGAGTACCCAGAGCGTAAAAGGCAACGAGTCGATAAAAGAATCTCCGACTTGCAATAGGGAGGTTCTTGCGTGGGTTTTGCATTTCGCCGCCCGTGACGATAATGAGCTCTGGGCTAAAATAAAATGAGAACCCAGAGAATACCCAGACGTAAAGAAAGGCAGTGAAACGACCCCCAGTACCCTTCACCAGGTGTGTTTTGACGGCGCCAGGATTGTTCCAATAGCGAAACCCAAGACGGTCATGATTAGGTCCTCCGCCGAGCATAAGGATAAATGCTAAAATCAATAGACCTAACATCATGCTTTTCCGGTGGCGTGATGGACATATCATCGCTCACAGCCATTGCTGAGGGAGAGATGGACGACGGTGATGATTGTGATGATGGAAACAATGGACGATGGGGAGATTTGGCATACGACTTCTTTAGAGACTGGCGACAGATGATGCAACTCCCGAACAGGGCAGTGTCGATGCTTTATTTAACCCCAAGCATTCATCGTGTATCAAACACCAAGCCTGGGCTTCTCGGCCATGCCGCTGAGGGATAAGCGGCAATGATGAACCGCGCAGAGCAAATCTGGAGAGAAAACGACAAAGATGGGGGCCCAGAGGCGGCTGTCCAACGCCATAGACAGTCAAGACTTGCAACAACGAGAACGATGGGGATGGTGTTGATAGCGGACGCGAGAAATCAGAAAGGAAAGTCTCGGAGCATGCCAGACTCGATGCAGCTAAAGCCGTGGCGGAATTCGCTACCTCGCCTGGTGCGACCACTCGATAACTTTCCTCTTTCACCACTCTGCCGTACCCACGCACCATCACGACCATGCAGCTTCAATATCTCGACGAGCACCGCTTTGAGAATGCATCCTCGATGAGTTGCTCTTCGCGTTCAGAATGGCTACCTCCACTCTCGACCGATCGCTTCGACGCGCCGCAGCAGTCGACAGTGGACGGAGTCGATCGTTCGGTGGATGCGCTACGGTATGCCTGCAATCCTCGATGCCTTTCTGCTTCTGCTGATTGCGCGTAGTGTCGAGGTCGCCACATGAAGTGTGATGAAGCTCGCCCAACGTGCTCCATGTGCAGGAATTCCGGCTGGGTCTGTGGCGGCTATGAGAAATGCATCTTCTTCGACTTCGAAGACCCCCCCCGACGCCGGGACCGTCCGCTTTCGACGGCCTTTGCTCACCGAAAAAGAACGCCAATGTATGAGCGAATGCCTGACGTCTGACATTCCCCCGAGGCTCGCTCTTTGGCATATTTCAAAAATCGACGAGGAATGCGAAGAAGCCCCTGCTTCCCAAGACATCCAAGTCTGTCGTGGCCCTTTCGGAGCTTTCAGACTGGCCCAAAATCAATCTGCTCCTCTCTCCGACCCACTCTCAGGTTGGCCTGAGGACACCAATACTCAGCAAGCCATTGTCCAGTCCAACGACGACTTTCTCTTTTCATCGGATCTTGCAATGACGCCAGGGACACAGCAACTCATTCAAACAATCCTCGATGAGCCTGAGCAAGGTCCATTTTCGCCCATGATGGATACGTGGAATGTCACCCTGGGTTCCAGCCGTGTCCAGGAAGTCTTTGACGACATTGACATCTCCATGCCTGATATTCAACAGCCATGGAGAACGCCTCTGGTGTCACAAAGCTGTTCACTCCCAAGCTTCATTTCCAACTCTCAATTAAACCACTCGATAACATCCAATTATGTGTCAATAGGTCCGAGCATTGATAGTAGCGTCCCGCACGATGCCGTATTCCTGCTCAAACACTACTCTACAACGGTTCTTAGACTATTCACGCCATTCCGCCACAGCAAGACGCCTTGGCACGTTCTCTTCATTCCTCATGTCAAGAACTGTCTAGCAGCTCTGACACTGGGTGAAGATATCGATCATGCTAGTCTTTGTGCATTCTATTCCACATTAGCTATTAGTGCGTTCAGTCTTGGCGGCGTCTCTCAATCTCACACGTGGCTCGAGTAGGGCAAAACATATAAGCAGCAAGCTCGTGAACATGTTCAGTTGATGCTGCAAACCGCGTACGGCGTCCCCAAGACAGCGAAATACAAATCAATCTTGATGGCCCTTCTTACCATGGTCCAAATATCCATGGTTTCTGGGAATCGAGACCAAACCGAATGCTATTTTTTGGAAGCGGAAAAGTTCATACAAGTGAAGGGTCTCAATCGGAAAAAGTAACGCAAGGTTCGCCTGCTCCATCATTGCTATGCGTTTGAGCGAATGTTCTACGAGAGTACCTTTTTGGGTGGCACGGAATCAAGCCATCGTCGTAATGTCCGCAAAGCTATCGAGTCGAGTGGGGCTGTCGCCTACAGCCAAGACAGCTTGTCCTTCCGCCTCAGTAGTTGGAGCAACTTGGATAAAGAGATGCTGAAAATCAAGGGGCAGGAAGAAGGCGAGAATGATTTACATCTACCAGGAGTTTGGTCCGCTACGCTTTATCCTGAGATTTTTGGCATCCCGGAGATATATATCTTTTTGTTGTCGCTTGTCATTCGACTTGGAAAAGAGAAAGAGAACGCTGAGCAACAGAACGCAACGGATACTCTTAGTTTGAAGGAGTTCGTGAGCCGCGCAAAAGCTGTCGAACGGTGTATCAATCAACTGCGACGGCCGAGCCAGACTACAGATGCCTCTGCTCATCAGCAGCCGCAAGTTCCCCAACATGTACTGGACAACATGCTCGACGCAATGCAACATGCTTTATCAATCTATTTCTACCGGAGAGTTTACGACGTGTTGACTCTTCAATGCTACAACCAAAGGTAGTCAGCGTACGTGACTGTTTGTTGTGCTTCGAATTTGCGAGCTCCGACATGGTTTATGGCTCTGCCAGACTCATCTGGCCTGCTTTTATTGCAGCATGCGAAGCTGAAGATCTAGAGGTCCGGGATTCGTTCTCCGACTGGTTCAAGAAATTTGCGCAACGCAGTGGTTTACGCTTTTTCGCCGACACACAGGCGAACATTGAGCGGATTTGGGAAGAAAAGAGCAATTCGGATGGGACAAGTATCACGTGGACTGAACGAAGACGTAGCGGTTGACCTGCTGCGTTATCTGGTAATGCTGGGAGTGAAGGGGCGTTTTGGCAGTGTAGAAATAAATCTTGGAGGCAGCCAGTTTGTATTGGAAAAGAGACACCGCTATCCACAGAGCGAGGAAGACTGCGTATCCACCTTGACTAGCTGCATTTCACGTGATACTCCCCCATAGCCATGCAGGTGATCGGTGTGTTACGATGCGTTCCAGGGCAAAGCTTAGTCTTACTAGAGGCCTATTTCAAGGAGAGAAAAATGGGCCCCGCTAGAACTCAGTCTTTGCCATTCATTGGTCAGGACGACATCACGAGCCAGGGCTTACCTTCCTATTCCGAGCCGGCACAGTGGGTGTGCCAAGGAGAGAGTAGAATACATCGATTTTAAGATCCATCCCCACGCTGGACCCCTTCACTCTCTTAACTAGATCATTGAAAGATTCGGAAACTTGGGTCGGCATCGCCGCTGTTCAGTGTTGAATAAGCAGACCATTGTAACTTCGAGACGAGACGACACATCCAACCAGAGATTCATCATTTTCATCATGGCTTCTTTCGAGGGCAAAGTGGTTAGTTTCCGACTGATGGAACTTACCATACCCTTCCTCGTCTACCTCGGTATTGACAACTAATCAGTCTACCAGATCGCCATCACGGGCGCAGCCTCTGGCATGGGTTTCGCAACAGCAAAGCTCCTTGCATCCCGAGGCGCCGTCATCTCTCTCGGCGACATACACGAAGAGGCTCTCAAAGCGGCTTTCAAATCGTTGCCCGCTAGCAACGACCAGCAGCACATGTACATGGTCGTCGATGTACGCAGCAGTGAAAAAGTCCACGCATGGATCCAATCGACAGTCCAAACTTTGGGCAAACTCGACGGCGCCGTCAACATGGCTGGTGTCATTACGAAAGCGGCTCCGATTACTGAAGTGAGCGATGCGGACTGGGACTTCTCGTTTGCGGTTAATACGAAGGGTGTTTTTAATTGTTTGAGGGCGCAGTTGAAGGCTATGGGGGCTGGTGGTAGCATTGTGAGGTTTCCTTTCTCAATGAGCAGAATGAAATTTTGAACTAATCATCCCTCGAAAGGTTTCTGCGGCAAGCGTTTTCGGACAATTCGGTGCGCCCGGTAACGCGGCTTACTGCGCTAGTAAAGCAGCTGTCATCGCATTGACAAGAACGGCGGCGAAGGAAAATCAACATATAAGAGTTAACTGCGTCGCTCCAGGTAAGTAGCTAAGCGACATGTCATATGTAGTGCACCACTCCTAGCTGATAATCTGGATTTGGTAGGCTCGGTCAATACCCCGATGTCTCAAGGCGAAGATCCAGAAGATGTTAAGAGGGGACTGCAAGTGACAGCGCAGAAGAGGAGGGCGGAGCCGATTGAGGTGGCGCATGTTATTGCGTTTTTGTTGAGTGATGATGCGTCTTTCGTGACGGGTGCTGTTTATAATGTCGATGGTGGCTGGGTGTGCTGAATTCAAAGAAACACAGATATATCATACTATGATATCGAACTTCAAACGAGAGCTTTAGATATTTCCACCATTGACGTGTGGTTAAACCTTCCCGTTTTCTGAGGTTGAATTGCCAGATGTGCAAATGGGAGTGCGTAAAGGTCAAACAAGTAGCTAGACAGAGGGCTACATGTACCCGAATCTGGGGGTATAGCCGACATCCAGATCATTCTATTCACCCAGCATCGCACCTTCTGGCTAGACAAGAAGCAATCTCAGCCTAACTGAATTGCGAAAGAGCCCATACGTAATCGCTCCGATAAATACATTCTGACAAGAACGCAGCCGTGTTGAGATATATCAAGAACTAAGGTACGTAAGAATGAGTATTGGCGAATAGAATAAGACCGAATTAGGTAGCAAGTAGTGTGGAGTACGGCGGAGATATAATTTCAGCCTTCACGCATGTATGTCAGAAGAAGAGAGATTCAATATCGCAAGAGCTGGAACAGTATGAAGACCTAAAGTTCTCAAACCCACATTACGTCGGTACTGGTGATGATTAACATAAAAAAAGTATGTCAAAGACAGCATACCCAAGGTGCCATGACCTTCTCTAACCTTTGACCCGGTGACTGTCGTGCAAGATTACCATACAGATTCCGGAAACCCATTCAGCGAGTGGTATACCCTCCATTCGCAAAGATAGTCTGTCCATTGATCCACGCACCGTCCGTAACCAAGAACCTAACAATCGGCGCAATGTCCTTGATATCCGTAAGCCGGCCTCCCATAGCGCTGCTCTTATGAAAAGCAACCGCATCGTCGGATTCCTGTCCATAGAAGAAGGCTGAAACAAATGTTAGCATCGACGAATTCAGGATCCGGGTGCCAGCATGGGAGATAGAGGGAGGACTTACGCGTATCCATAGGCCCCGGCGCAACCGCATTCACAGAGACTCCCTTCTCCATAAGTTCTTTGGAAAGTGCTCGCGTGAAATGCTCAACCGGTGCTTTGGACCCGGCATACGAGGAGTAGAAACCCGTATATGCAGCCAGAAGCGATGTCACAATCGTGATAAGTTTGCCTCCCTTCGCTATATGCTCCGCTCCAGCCTTGAGGCAGAAGAACGCTGCTTTGGAATTCACCGCGAATATGGTATCATACTCCTCTTCCGAGATCTCAATCATTGGTTTCTTCAGGACCATGCCTACGGTATTGATCATGATGTCCAATTTACCGAAATCGTGGATGACGGAGGTGAGGAGGGTGGTCACGTTCCTCTCGGTGGTGAGGTCTGCAGTGTAGAACTTTATGGTGATGTTGGGGTGGGAGGTGGTGAGTTCTTTGAGGAGTTCTGTGGCGTTGGATTTTGTGCTGGGGGAGTTGTAGTGCAGGGCGAGGTTCGCGCCGAGGGAGGCGAGCTCGCGGGCGGTTTGGGCGCCGAGGTTTTTGGCGCCGCCTGTTATGAGGGCCACTTTTCCGTTAAGAGACATGTTGGATACGATAGATTCGAGAGTACTGAAGTTCGTAGATTGAAGATAATATGAAGATGTTAGGGTGGATCAATATGGGAGAGCTACGTTCGAATTGATTGCAGTTTATATATTTGCTGGTGATCTTCAAATCGGTCCTTCCGAGTACTATTTCTTTTAGCATATTGCATGTAACATTCTACATCTAGGCTGGGCACAAACCCATTATAGATATAGTGGAATATAAGAATCCAATCAGCATTCTCGACTGTTGCTTCATGTTCTCGTTGCGTGGCTTGAGACCAATGCAGACTAATGTCTTGGCAATGACCCTTTTGGGAAAGCCCATCCATTTAGCTGCGAATGCGAATAGAGCAAGCTATGGAGACAACACATCGGAGATAACCGAATTGATCGTCGGGAAGGAATAACAGACTGTTAATAGGCTATCCCGGTAATAGGCTTCTCAATCTCCGCCTAAGAAATGCCTTGGATGGAATTCCACCGCCTTCGGCAGCGTCCGAGCGGTCTCGGCGAAGCAGACCTCACTGTTGAGGAGACATGCTGCATTGTAGTCAACCCAGCAAATCATACGACTCAGCAGCCCGTCAAGGCCTAAAGAGTCTAAGCCTCCCCGACGTGCAACCAGCTTCGTCAGCCCAGTCATGTGCATGAAGAAGGCTGACCGCGACCCAAACATGGCCTCGTATGTAGCGATCTTCAGAACAGCAGCAATAAGTCCGTCGGTGCATTCCGGTTCCGTCATCGCACATTGGATGAGTTGGAGCGCCTCCTGTTTGAGCCGGATGAGGTAATGACGGACTCTTTGGGATTCTGGGATTGAAAGAGAAGCGCGGTTCAAGAAATTGGCCCCCGAGATTAGTAGAATAACGTGGAGTAGGCCCGAGTTGAATATTGCAAATGGAAACCATCTGGTGCGGAGGAGTCCGGGCGTATCGAGATCAAGTTCTGGCATATCGACGGCGAAATGTGATAAATCTAGCCAAGTTAGTTGATGTTATATGAGTTTAAGGAGACTTTATCTCGGAGTCAGCATCATTGGGCTTACAGTAGTCAATTATGAAAGGAGCGAATGGCTCCAGAAGCAGTGGCTGTGCCAACATAATAGGATCGGAAGGGCTTTTGCAGAGATCGTCGTCAAAAGAAGTGCCATATGGTTTGCTTTCGCATCCGGCATCGAAACTTCCACGAGAATATGCACTTGCTTTAGGTCCCTGAGATGACTCCACGCATATATCAATGGCCTTCTTTGACTTTCGTGGTGCTTTCCGAAACGGAATCGTCGATTGGGCGGCTTGGGACTTGACGGCTCTCCGATTGGTGTGAGAAAGAGCTTTCTTTGATGGGTCAAGGTTAACAAAACTAAATTTGGTCATGGTTATATCCATCTGAAGAGAAGATTTTTGGGAAATCAGAACATGTCCATCTTGTGAAGGTGGTGAAGGTATCAAGCGTACTAGACTTAAAAGAGAAAGCCCAAGCGACGGAGGCTATCTCCTTATCGATAAGAGCAATTTCTTTGCCGTGTACAAGGAGTTGCTTCTGGAATGATAAGTCAGACCCATCCTAATATATCCCAGAAGCAGCCCTTCCTAGAAGTCAAGCCTGCCATATCAGTCATCGTAGATTTGCAAAACTAATAGAGAAGCTAAGTCCCCGGAGAATTCATTTCTCACTACATTCCGCAATTTCTCGAAAACCGTCTCAGAAGCGATACTTCTCAAAAGAATATCTTCTTCCTTCATATTAGGAAATATTGAAATCTGCGCTGGCAGCGCTGCTTCGGAATCCCATTGTTTCCAAATCAAAACTAGACATCTCAAAACTCGTCTTGGAAACACAGCTTCTTGGAAGGGACCCTTTTTAGGAATACCGTCTCATTCCAGTAATTACTGCCAATTGTCTTACAAATCCGCACCATTCTTATCTATCTGCTCGTCTTCCCGCCTATCTTCCTCTTCTTCCCGCCTCTCATGATCAGCAGCCTCGGCCTCGCTCATCTCCTTGACCTCGAAGCACTCTCTAACTTGCCTCCTCTCCTCCTCTGTAGGCAACGGTACCACCATTAAATATAGCGCCTTCGACCGAGCCGCCCTCGTTGCCATGACGAATGGGTTGGCTGCTCTGCCCTGGTACTTCCCGACACTCGCTGCTTCTACTACGTAGCTCAGCGATGCACCGATGGGACCACCCCTCCCTGAATGCTGGTGTCTGGTTCCAAAGCTCCCCATACTCGACTCGAATTCCGGCTCCTTCGCTAGAACCGACGACGGATTATCAGCTGCAAATCGGCTATTCGCCCGCTTATCGAAATACTCATCGACGAATTTCCGAGTCCTCGTGTATCGATTCCCCTTCTCCTCCTCTTCTTCCGGATACACAAGCTCCGCCGCTTCAGGCATCTGCGCCTCCCCCTTCGTCTTACCCTTCACTCCGCCCAAATTCCTCTTCATATATGCCCTAACCGTCTTCTTCCCGTGCGCCTTCGTCACCTGGCCAGAGATATCGAACTCCTCGCTCACTGCGCGCGCGTACGGGTCGTAGGTCATGATGAGGCAGTACAAGCCGAGCGGCATGAAGTACTTCTCGTTGATGTCGCCGAAGAAGGAGTTTGAGCGGATGCGCCCGTAAGTCTGCTTGGCGGTTTCTTCGGCGAACGATAAGGCGACGGTGACGGCAACCGTGAAAGGGTTTGGAGCAAAGTGGTGCACGAGGCCGACGGCCATGTTGAAGACGTTGAAGGCGGGGGTGATCTGATGTGGTTTTAGAAGGTTGAAGTGATGCGAGCTGGAAAGGAGGTCGGGGATACCTTGATACTTTCCTCGAACGTGGTCATGAAATCGAGCCAGGCGTTTTGCGAAATGCCGACTTCTTGTAGAAGGGGTGCGTAGGCGCGTAGGAAACCGCGGGATCTGTCCCCGGGGCGGCGCTGAGGGATGACGACAGGAGCTTGGAGAGGGGCTCCGGTACGAATGGGAGGGTAGAATGCAACGTAGGAATTGACGAGGGTCTTGATCGGTGCAGGGCCGAGGACGTTGCCTTTCTGTACGACGTACCTGGACGATTGGGAGACTTTCATCTGCTCGAACGTCTGGGCAACTGCTTGTACGTCTCCATCATTATCGTCTGGGTTGTTTTTGGAGTTTCGTTTCTCTAGAGGCACCTCGGACTCGCTGTAGTCTGGCGGCGCATCGGATGGG
>AJFK01001068.1:0-57915 GCA_000467715.1 Hysterium pulicare CBS 123377
TGTCAAGGGTAGCGAGTTTTTCGTCTCCATCTTCTGGCACGACTACTTTGGCAGCAATAGTTTCTTCCACGATCTCCTTATCCGACTTCTTCGCCTTGCGATGGGCGACTGCTTCTGCGACGAGGCCTACGCCGGGCTGCACAACGTGTCTGGTGAGATAGTATCCGGCCATAACGAATTTAGCTAACAACTCAACAAGAGTGAAGCCTCACTTCCATAAGTGAATAATCCAGTCAAGAAATCCCTTGGCGGCTTCAATGTTTATATATTTGCATCAACCATCTTACGTCCGTTTCCAAGTACCACGTGACGATCCTTTTCGGGCAGCATTATGCGCGCACGTTACTCAAACTGGATAGGACACTTGCAAAAGCTTGATTCATCCTTATCGCCTGCAGATACTTCCCCTGAGAGTTGCTCGCCCCCACAGCCTTGCCAAGGATCTTGAATCGACCTCTATGCTGAGATCGAGGTTGCGAAAGCGCCTTATCACTTTTATGGATGCCCATCTGCAGCCGATGCTACGGAGTAGGACTGGGTTAGGGTTTATTGGACAGGGGTGTGACGTCATAAGCGCCTTTGAATCGTTGATCAGGCGGGAAGAGGTTGGTTATCGGAGTAACCCACGCGAGAGAGACCTTTCTTGGATGAGTTCAAGGGTAATGAACCTAAGATTAGACATGTCGTGAAGTTATTTACGAGAAGCTTGCTGCAGTAGAACCTCTGAATATGTAAATCTCGCAGAGGTGGCAGTCCAAGGCTTATCGATAAGCGCTAGTAAAACAGCCACGAAGCTTCTTCACATCTTCCAAAACTACCCTTTCCAACGATCAAACCTCCTCCGATCCAAGATGAATCACCGGAATATCCGCCATATGCAATTTCGCACTTCCATACGGCACAAGCTTTGCCTCAAAAATAGCCCCAAGACACTTCCGATCCTGAAGCGGTGCCGGATCCCCTGGGACCACGCCTCGGAAAAGCCCCCACTCGATGAGACAGGCTTTAGCTGAGATATACATGGGTAAAGCCCCATCATTCCAAGTCGGAGTCGGGAGCTCGATTCTCGTGCTATTATTCACTCCGATATGATACTTCAGCGTAGATGGATCGATAGCAATGTTCCAAGCCGTCGCATTCAGCATAACGTAATCCTTGGATGCCGCCGGATATGTCCCAGGAGCCCATACTGTCTCATTCCTGTAGTGTTTCGGTGGTCCGGAAGTCTTGTTTGAAGGTATGCGGATTGCGTAGAGGAGTTGACCGCGATAGACTGTAATGGTGTCGTTTGCTCGAGCCGCTGTTCGAAGGGCGGGGTTGACGCGGTAGGACAATGTTGTATTGCCTTTGCCAATGCTTATTTTCTGGAGCCTGCTTTGAGAGTTCATTTGGAATACTTGTTGCTGGCCTGACACGGAGATATCGGTTCCATTTGACCAGGATGGTACGCGGATGTAGAAGTCAAAATCTCCTTCCGATTCGATCTCATATTCAAGAACATCATCAAATGGGTAGTTCGTTCTGCAAGCCACTGATACTCGCCCACTGGAAAGATTTGCGTTCGCGCTAGTCGGTCCAAGAAGTGAATGAACCAATCCGTTGTCACCCTTCCGCGCGTAGCTGTACATGGTGAATTTAGGATATCCCTGAGGATGGTTTACGGTGCAGCAGGGGTAATTTGGCTCCATCCCATAAGTCTGGCCAAGCGTATTGACATCGTAGAACGGAGAAGCAGACAGGTTCTTCGAGTACGGTTGATTTGGCTGCGTCATGTACTGATGACTCCACCAATCGCCGGCGACTGCAACGGGGAGGGCGTTGAAGGCAGCTAGTTCGGCTCTATCCGCATAATCTGGGTCTCCGATGGCGTGGTAGAGGTATGAAAGTGAGTACATCGTTTCTACATCTGTGCAAAGTTCTGAGCCGTAATATGGATTGATGCCGTTAATTCGTTCGTCTGCGAGGATAGTTCCGGATGCTGATCCGTGATATTGGAATGTCCAGTCCACCTGAGACAAGTGTCAGTTCCGAGAACGTGGTTCAAGATTTGGCGGAGTCTGTACTAACCCCATTCTTTGAAATCTGTAGGAGGCTATCATTACCAGTCCACCGACGAAGGACCGCCGCCGCTTTCAGACCTTGAAGGTTTAGTTTTCGTAAGATCTTATTCAGCGGAATATCAACTTACCTTCAGCCGCCGTCACACCATGCAGAAAAGACCAATACTCATCCGTCACCTGATCCGGAAGATTATAAAGATCCTCCTTAATATAAACCCCCTCCACGAACCAGTCCTCCCACTTAGCACCAAACCCATGCAGAAGCCTAATATTCTCCTCAATGACTCTCGAACTATTCCTCGGATACTTATCCAGCAACCACTGCAAACTAACAATCATATCCTCCGTCCTCGAAAGACCCCACGAATAATCATTCGGTCCCAACACGTCTCCATCATGATAAATCAAGCCAGTCCCATTATGCCTTAACATTTGATTCATGAGCCCGTTGAACTTATGCATAGCATTCACAATCGGCTCTCTCCATGTCTCATTCGCATCCGCTAGATTCGTCCATCCAAGAAATAGCAGCGTCCGAGCCCAAATGAGTCTTTTCCCATCTTTCTTTCGCTCGGGCCCGATCCATCCATCGTCTTGAATCCGATCTAAGATAGCTTGCGTAACTCCATGGACCTTGGATTTCAATCGCGCATCGTTGGTGGTATATGCGAGTGGCACTAGAGCATTGACCCAGTAAGGCAGTGCTTCATTCAGTACGCTGTATTCAGTCTTTCCGCCCGTCCAGGATGAATCGGAGACGTAGGGCCAGAAGTCGTGCAGGTGACCGCCAAGTCCAGAGGCTAAGGTCTCGAGTTCGGTTTGTAGCCAGCCGGTTGCGTGCACGCTGCCTAGGGGCAATGGCTCGTATGCGAACGGTACGACTAAGAGTTGTTAGCTATGGGTCTGGTGAGGTTAGTCGAGAGGAGTGAGGTTTGCGCACGCTTTGAGTTGGCAAGAGTAATTAGCGGGGCGAGATAGCCGATTAGGGTCGTGATCTTGATTCCCATCTTGATTGCTTCGAGATCAAGTCAAGTTGAGGGGCGATACTATGATCTGCAATAGTAATCAATAGTACTGGTAACGTTGGCTACCACCTCATTTCCAACGTGAGAATAAGAAAGAAGTGCTTTGACGAGAGGAAGTTACGATTTCGCATCTTATCGCCATATTAATTAAATGATTAACGTACCCCTCGGTTGTGGTTGGTATTTCTCCGATATATGCATGGGTGGCGGAACTATACCAGCCGAGGAACCATCTCCTTCCACATTAGGCGAGCCAGGGTTTGATTCCAATGTTGAGGCTACATCAGGTTCGAGATTGATACTTGGAGTCAAAACCCTACCTTTGCTCGAACATATGCGAGTCGCGACATCGTCGAATGGGACCTGGAAGAAAAGTGTGAAGATCTTGCTGGCGGGGATGGTATCATTAAAGATAGCCTGAATAGGTTCTTTAACGATGTGAAATGGTTTCTTGAACTTTTTGAGATATTTACAGCTTCTCGTACATAGGTGTATTAGAATGACAGTGGCGCACGTGATATGCACGTGATGTAGTCTCAGTACCTAGGTAGGTGCGCAGAAACCAGTAGAATGACTCTTGCTTTCTTCCTCCTCATCATCAGCAAATGAAGCATATTGCTTGAAACAGGCAAAAGGAAAACTGGGACTGGTCTATGTGGTATATCCAATTCGTGCCAAATACCCAAGCAATAATGAATGCGAGCAGTTGGAACTTGGAAAACTAGGAGTACGTGTGTTGGATGAAGTACGGGGCATGTTGTTTAGTGTGCAAAGCGGAAGTCCAGTCGCTTGTTACCCTCTTGCTTAGTCGTCGCGAGATATTCCAATTGCTCGGAATCTGACATGGCTTTCCACTTCGCCTCTCGTTGTTTGTTGCGGTAGACGTAGTATACCTTGGTGAAGGCATAGATGCCCAAATTGCCAACGGCAATTCCGAGTAAGACTTTGTTTCCGCGATGATAGTTGGGTGCGTCGTCTGCGGATTAGGTTAATAAGCCATGACGTAATCTAAATATCTGTCACGTACCCTTCCGGTATATGTTCGATGCGATGATACCACCCGCTTGGACGAACATGTTGTAGCATGCAGCAGATACCGTTCGGGAGCGCACAGTGTTCGCATTTCTCGAATTCCACCCTACTTGAATAGGGTGCGCTGCATGAATTGTCAGTATGATGAAGGCCCGATGAAGGATTGAACGCAGGTCGTACCATTTGGGTAACTCAAAAGCAGTGTGATGACTATCCATACAATCCATTTGCTTGTCTTACCAGCCTCCGTCACAGTAAGCCAGACCAAAAACGGAATAGCCCAGATCTGGCCTATGACTGAATGCAATGTGAGTTCGCCGTTGATCTCGGAGAGATAAGAAAGTCCAAGCATGAAAACGACTGTTAAAAGATGTCAGAAATCAGAAGCATGTAGGTGGATTTCAAGGAACATACTATGGAGCGCTGTCCATGGAATCGCCAGAAGATTGGACTGGAAGGTATCGAATCCAAGTCCTTTGAGGGATAGCGTGAGATATTGTTGCGGTGGTGTCATGGGTATTTGGAACAGAAGACCGATGATATACAATGGCCATAGGTCATAATCTTTGAGACTCTTCCATAGGAGCTTAGGCGTGATAGGTTGACGGTTGTGCATCTGAGACTTCGAAGGGTCTTCTCTGATGACTCGGTTCACTATGATTTCTTGCTCTCTGAGATAATCATTAGCACGTAGCACTTTGGTCTCACAATTCGCGTCATTTACCGTTCGTTGAACCACCCTTGCTTTCCACGTGCCCAACTTGCGGTCTGACAAGGTCCAGCAGGCATGAGAACGAAGGCTGCCAGACCGAAGACAAGTGTCAAAAGGCCCTGCTGCAAGTTAGCAGACGGAATATGATTCACTAGGAGGACGAGCATCTACCTCGATCATGAACAACCATCTCCACCCAGCTCTACCCTCTATGCCTCTCAAGTGTAGCAGACCATACGCGAAAAAGCCAGCAAGGATATCAGCAATACTCATAGCAGTCCAAAAGAAACCCAAGCGTAGGGATAGCTCGTGGTGCTTGTAGAAGTAGGACAGATATAGAATAATCTGCTTAGATTAATAAAGGCGAACATCGAAAAAGACTGGATCGAAGCTTACGTCTGGAATGAAACCTCCCTGAAGTATGCCTAGCAATGCTCGACAGGCCAGAAAGCTGTTCCGGCCAGATAGCCAGAACTGAGAGCAGGCAACGATAGACCAAAGAACCATCTGTGCAGGGATCCAGCGATCGGGTCCCACCCATTTGCTTACGAGCTGCGACGGGAGCTCGGCACAGAGGAAGGCAAGCTTGAACACGCTGTTTCCAAGATTGTAATCTAACAACAAGGGTCAGAGAGTGAGTCCGATTACTATGGCAGTACCGGGGGACATACCATTGGTGGTTAACCTAAGGTCCTTGAGAAAGTTGTCCGTGTTTGCTTGCGTGATGTTCGCGCGGTCAAGCTCTAGACACATGAACATAACGCATGCAAATACCATGATACGAAGATCTATCTTCCGAATCAATTTGTACTCTTCTCCCCATGTCCATCTGGCTAGAGGATTGAAGCGATGTATGTTTTCCCTGCAGGGCCGTCAGTCATCTCAAACCAGTCGCGGAAATGCGAATAAAAGGGAATTATTGACAGTTTACTCACCAGTCTTTGCGAGGCTGATATTGTCCAGCCGTTTCTGGATTGTCAAATACGCTGACCTGTAGGCTATCAGACGTGTTGTCATCAAAAGCATCTTGACGGCATTACCTGTGTCGCAATGGCATTCGGATCGAAGGTTTTGACCCTCTGGAACCAGAACCTCTTCTCCGCTTGTGGAGCTCCAAGTGGGGGAACTTCATGCGCAGTGATGGTTGTTTGTGCATTCTTCTCATAGCCCTTTTGGTAGTCGATACCCAGGTCGCTGGATGAAGCGCTTGAGGTTTCGAAAGGGACTCCGGCCTTAGTATTGTCCGTCAAAACAGTCGCCATAGTGAGATCAGTATGAGTTTTCCTGGCTTCGAAAGAAGTCAATGATGGGACAATCTATGTCAAACTCTCATGGGCCTTCCGTCAAAATATATTAATTTTGGCTTTAAGCTTCAGTGGAAGCTAGAATGATAATTCTGATAAAGGGTCTGGATCGTGGAATACGCAATTGACAGAGAACATGACAGCATATTCTCAGACCCATCCATTTCGCCACCACTACATTCGACCCATTCTTATCAGTTAACCGGGCGCACTAAGCTTGATCGAAGAAACTTGGAAGACGGGGTTGGGTCTGGCAGGATGTTCTTCCACATGGAGTAATGCTGGCATCGGCAACAGATTGTGGGAAGAGCTACCCATGAACATTATCGTGACCAGAATATCGGTATCAGGTAAACGGATCCGCGCACACGTCATGGTGACAATGCCATGAACTACAAACCTTGGAAGCAATGTAGCAATAATGCAGCTGACAGACATAGATACATCGCTCTCGATGTTGCACTTGCAACTTCGAATAGAAATTCTGTAGGCTGCTTTCAGGCCGCCCAGATACCCTTACCAAGCAACTTCCCGCAATTCCCAAGCTGCCTATTTCCAACCACTGACAAGTTTGAGGTCTAAGTGGGCTAGAACTCTTGTGGTACTCGATAATGGACGTGGAAAATGGTGGACCCTGAAGACTCGATTTCTTAGGTGTCAAACTGCCCAGTGAGCCAAGGCTTCGGGACTTCGGTTGTGGGGTGCCCATGTTTTGTGGCACCAGATGCAAGTAGAGGTGATCTGTGGTGGCGTTTCCAGAGTGTGGTTTTTGGTGTTGGCAATATATCACGACAAAATGGGAGGAGAGCACGACATGACGATTTATATGTCCCAGCGAGATTCATGCCTCGGGCATAGGCCATTTCGCCAAGCCGTATGATGGATCACAGGAGACGTCATTTTAGGTACTGTTGCGCGATAAGCCATCAGTTCGTCTAGGGAGGTTGTCGTGGGTTCCTGGCTGAGGTTATTGTTGGGGGATCGGAAAGGACGTTTGAGGAAGGCCGGTCGGAACAACATTTATTCCGGGTGGTGTTCCACAACCTCGTGCAATCGCGTAATCCAAACCCAGTATTGTGCAAAGCTTACATTCATATTTCTTCCCTTTAACACGCCCTTACGGAATATCTGTGCCGTATAGCGTACGGTACTGAGCCATTCACTTCACCAGAACTCGAAGGATGCCATCGATCGATTACAACGGCCCCTTCAATTGGCCACGATTTTTTTGGCTTTCTGAGAACCTTGCAATGATGCCATATCAAGATGCATTGCATCAAGCCAGACATGAGCAGAGGGGTTCGCTTCGGGCATGTGTGGGGGACGGTATAAGCATAAATGCTTGATTTGGTCTTTTAAGGGCGATTGAGTTTCAAGGATCGACAACAGAGATTATATTGTACAATCTTCATATCCGAGCGGCAATTCATCAAACATGTCGAATACACAAACCATTACCGCTGTCGGCACCAGTGGAACGTCATCTCAAACCCCCGCACAGAGACAGCCATTGCAGCCGAAAGGCGCCCTCGACGCATACAAGTCCTTTGATGTGACTCCTATCATTGGTCGCGAGTTTATCGATGTGAACTTGAAGGATTGGCTCAGAGCCCCCAACTCTGATGATCTTATCCGAGACCTGGCCATCACAAGTATGCACTTCGCTCCCCGTCTTTCATATGATTGCTAATAGGTTTCATTAGTTTCCCAGCGAGGAGTTGTCTTCTTCCGCAAACAAGACGACCTGGATAATGAGCTTCAGAAGGAACTAGCCCAACGACTTGGGGAACTTTCTGGAAAGCCAGAGACTTCGAAGCTGCACATTCACCCTGTCAGTAATTCCGGTCGCAGGCTTGGCGGCAAAGACGATGAGATCAGTGTCATTAGCTCCGAGCAAGGCAAAGAGCTCTATAAGAATCGCTACATTAATTTCTCTGGAAAGAAGCAAAGTTCAAAAGGAGGATGGCACAGTGACATCACCTTTGAGCCTGTTCCAAGCGACTATGCCCTTCTCCGGTTGACTGAGTTGCCCTCAACTGGCGGTGGTAAGTAATGTTCATCGGAGACTCCCCAGGCACCTTCCGTGCTAATATATTACGAATATCAGATACTTTATGGGCCTCAGGCTATGAGCTCTATGACCGCCTTTCAGAGCCATACCAAAAGTTCTTCGAGGCTCTAACCGCCACATATGCTCAGCCAGGTTTCGGTATTGCCGCCAAGGACAACAACTTTGAGCTGTACAGCAAGCCTCGTGGAGCTCCAGAAAATGTTGGTACAGAGTTGCAAGCCATCCACCCGGTCATCCGTACGAATCCCGTGACTGGTTGGAAGTCCATATTTGGAGTAGGCCATCACGTCCAGCAGATCAATGGCCTAACGGAAGAGGAGAGTAAACATGCATTGGAATGGTTTGTGCGCTTGATTGCAGAGAACCATGACCTTCAGGTGCGCCACCGCTGGCAGAACCCTAACGATCTTGGTAAGTCAAGGACCGTGAACATTTGTCAAGGCCCTTTCATAGTTGCTGACGGGTAGATGCAGCCATTTGGGATAACCGTAGCGTGCTGCACACTGCTACCTTCGATTACGAAGGCCTTGGACCCCGTACCGGGCAACGGGCCGTGAGTCTGGGAGAGAGACCATACTTTGACCCCAACAGTCGCTCTCGCCGAGAAGCGTTGGGACAAAAGCAAGCTTGAGAGTTTCTGTCTATATTCGCTGCGCTCAACCGGCCTTGAGGCTGTTCAAAAATGCCATAGTGTAATCGAGTTCAGATGTTTCAGATAGAGTCTCACTTCAAGCCGTCACGTATCTTAACCAATGTTTCCTGCCTCAATCCTAGGTCAATACAAAAATACTGAATGCGTTGAAATATGTTCTTTTTTATGTTTCTTCCGAACCATGGCATCGTCGGAAGTGATCTACTGCATGTTTGATAAGCTTGATTTGGTTGCTGACCAGCACGGTGGGCCACTAACCGAAAAGGAACTCCGGCGCAACGCTAGACTAATTTCTCCTGACCCGTATTACCATCCCAAATATCAAGAGGCTAACCTTCTCCGCACCTCATCCCCGACCATCCCGCAGATCCAGCACTCTTTTCTTGTGCCTTCCTTTCTATACAATCAAGCAGAGGGAGAGTGAAACTCTTATTATTCCTTTATGCCGAGCGTCCCGGCCACGAAGTCTCAGCGCCGCCAACATGCAAGTTGCGACCAATGCCGACGGTCGAAGCGACGCTGCCTTGTGGATCCTCCCAACAACAGGGAGAATCGCACTGTCTGCAATAACTGTACACGCCTGAAATACCCTTGCAGTTTCAATTTTGCCAAGTCTCGATCAGGTCCAAGACCGAAAACCCAACAAAGACGGAGTCAGAAGAGTCCTACTCAATTGTTAACGGGTGACGAGTCGGGACTCTTGGATAGAGCAGCTGACGGGGTCACAAACGTTCCAAGTGACGACTTTCAAGCCGAATTCAGTGCGAGCGATAACCTTCTGGAGTCATGGCTTGATTTCGATATTGACCCTTGCTTGGATGAGAGTCTAGCATGTTTTCCCAGCAGTACCGATCTGCTAGACCCAGCATCATTCCCAAGTCCGCCAAATGTGGCCCCAGGAGAGATCCAGCACGATGCCAGGACTCCATACCTGCCGACTCATTCTGACGCCGTGCAAAGTCTTCTACAATATGGAGTAAGATCTATCGTTGGCTGTTCCTTGAGCAGCCCCGTCCGGTTGTTGAACTCGTCATTGAACGCGACTATTCTTGACGAACATCTTGCCCGAATCTACAACACCATTACAACTGGATGCGCATCAATATTTCTGGACTCTAATTGCAATATGTATACCGGGAGATGTCGCTACCGATTTGATGATGCAGATGTTCAGCGTCCACATGAAGCCTCACCTATTGAACTGAGCATTTTACGAAATGACGTTTTAATTGGTCCTACAACCTCAGTGTCGTTCCCAATGAGCTCTTCTTCTCCCTCAGAGCGGTCACTCGGGCAATCACAAGCTGCTGAGAATAGAAGGGCATCGCAGGTTTCAGCAAGGCAAGCAGACGGCTACAAGATGACAGTTTTGGGGGCTGTCCGTTTTCTGGACCATTTCAGTGATCTCTACGGCAATAGGCTCAACTCAACTGCTCGAAGACAGTCAGACAGCGTCCTGAAAGCAGTTTTAAGAGTCTTTTCGTTTCAGTGGTTACCCGCTTCCGACTTCTCATTCGAGGCTACATCTACCTCTAGCGATAACACATTTACCGAGCCTTTGGATCGAAGAAAGCAAACATACCACTCGACGCCCAACGCTTTTCTTGATGCTTGGTTTCGAGCCCGGTCACTAATAAATGAGGCACATTCGGTTCGATCATTCCGAGTTGTGTATGCAACCCTGTTGTTTGATACTATTACCATTCCAGATGAGGTATTCGATGACTCCAGGCACGAGTTCCTCGACGTTGGTCTTCAAAAGCTTTCCTGTTTAGATGACCTTGTCAAGAAATACTGTGCCAACCTGGGGCCTTTTTCAGAATATGGTGCTCTCATCGAATCCAGCCTGAACATTGTCCGTTGGTTTGGATATCTTCGTGATACCGTGGCAGCGCTCACAACGAGTCGCGAATGCAAGCTTCCAGACCTTCGCAGCCATACTAAAGGTATGTTGATTCACGAATTGCGAAATGTGTGATCGACTAAAATTAATTGAAATACAATAGCATCTTCCCATAACGAGTCACCTACAGCCATCGTAACCTCTCAAAATGTTAGCCCATATGTAGATGCTAATGTCCCAAACATATGTCGAAGGGCAATCGCGGAGGCCTTCCTCGTATGGAGACAGATTATCAAAATAAAACACGTGATTACAAAGCCGTGCGACGGCATTATGGAGCCTGTTCCGAGAATATTCAGTGCTATTACTTCGACAATGACGGCTGTTGGTAACTTCGAAGAATTATTCCGTCCTTTTATGAACTATTCGACAGAGAACTTTGCCAATCTCTCCCCGGGCTCCAGAAAATTCTCCGGTATGTAGACCATGTTTTCTTGGCATGATTCTTCTACTGACAGATGATAAAACAGTTTTCTTGATGGTGTTCTGGGATCTTGGAGTCCTTGTTCTCGCTCAAACCCTGAAGCCTATATTGAGTGAGACCGATCATTCCCACGAGCACTTAATATCAAGTATGCGAACATACCAATGGCGAGCTACAGTATCAGCGGCACAAACCGTCGAATGCGTCCTCGCTTTGCCTACCGAGGATGCATTCAAGCCAGAGAGCGGATTGAGCGCAGATGTTCCGATAAATGCATGTCACGTTACACCCAGCTTAGTAGTCATGGCCTTGCAAAAGGCCATCGAACAAACCATCGAATCGCAATCCTCCTCGGATTGTGGTTTGATTCCTGATGGCGTTTGGGACCGACGTATCGGTTTTCTTATGAAAGGCCTCATCTCACTCGAAGTGACCATCGGCGGATCGCGAACCGCGTGTGTGGCTCTTCAATCGTTGATGCGGGATTGCGGCGACATCTTATCCGAATGCTGGGTGGTTTAGAAGACGACTCCGATTCCCCCGGCATATGGTTTACCTCGCTATGAAGTATTCACCGGGTCCATTGGTACAGTAATAGATGAGATCCCACCACCTGTGATGAAGGAGATGATGTGCTCCTGGGAGTGGTAGTCAAACTTGGGCTCCGACCTACTCCGAGGCGCCGGCTCCGACCCTTGCACCGCACAGACCATGGAACTGTTCCCAATGCACGACGGGAAAAAAGAAAGAAAGAGGGCATGTTATTCATCATTATAACTCCTTTCCTCTATATCGCCTTTAAAAAAGCTATCCTAGCTCCACTACTATCGCCAATAGTCCATTTCTCGGATCTCGATATCCCGCTAACAATGCCACGTAATCCTCTTCCTAAAAGCCACGAGCCTGGAAGCTTGAGCCTGGAAGCTTCCTATTCTCAGATATACAAGGGTCATGGCTGGAATAAAGGAAAGTACTGATAGGAAGAGTCAAAAGTTCAGAGCCGGGTTCGTGAGCATATACCGTCCCAAGGCTTGAAGTGGGTTACCTTTGCCTGTTTCTGGATGATGCGGCTCCGATCCCTGTTATCCCTCATCCGCACCGCGGACCCCTCGACGGTCACATGCTTATTGAGAGCATTGCATTGCCAGAGCCGATCTTCTCCTTATATATTCACGTCGCCACCCACGATCTGCTCGGATTTGCCACATCGTTTATCTTCTTCAGCTTGCTAACTTCCCGTTTTCTATTCTCTTTCAGTCCTACAAGATGTCCAAGCCTGTTATTGTCATTGTGTCCGGCGCATCACATAAGCCCGAACACTACCAGCGGGTCAATGACGGGCTTCAAAAATTCCAGTATGAGGCAGTCGGCGTGGCACTGCCCTCGGTCGACTCTGACCCACCTCTTACTAGCTGGGATGAGGATGCGAAAGCGGCTCGAGGAATGATACTGAAGAGTCTGGATGCCAGCAAAGACGTCATTGTGGTCGGCCACTCATATGGCGGCATCGTAATGTCAGAAGCTGTCAAGGGCCTGGGCAAGACAGCGCGCGAAGAGCAGGGATTGAGGGCAGGTGTCATAAGGTTGATATACATGTGCGCAATCGCACCGCAGGAAGGCCAAAGTCTTCTGAGTTTGACGAAGCCTGTCACAGATGAGGAGGTACAACTAGTGCAACGGCATCAGTTAGCAAGCCGTATGCAAGAGGTATGATGGTTCTTTTACGGGAGATGGATTTGAAAGGTCATCCCTTCGCATGTGATACAGTGGATAACAACGCCTCTAGGACGGAACAATGGTTCTCCTCGATCGAGACATAACCCTCGACATATTATACAACCGTTGTGATCCCAAAGATGCAAACGCAGCGCTAGATCTCCTAGGCACGCACTCCGTAGGTCCATACACCGTCCCCGCGACGTACACCGCCTACCGCGAAATCCCGAGCACGTATATTCTTTGTGAGAATGACCACGCCTTGCCGCCTACTGCGCAGGAGAGAATGATTGCGCAGGGAGAAGGTGCCTTTCACGTCGAACGATGCCAAGAGGGTCATTCGCCGTTCCTAAGTAATCCTGGTTTTGTCGTGGATTGTATTCGCCGAGCTGCTGGTGAGAAGATCTAATAAACATCTAAGTAACCTTTGGGGAAATAAAGAAGCTACTCACCATACTATATGGCACTAGGTGTAAACCTTAAACAGCTCCTTTTCTCTCTCTGTATCGTCCCTCTAGGGAGTGGTACGCATGTACTATATAGCTTTCCATAGACTCCCCTCAATCAACCTTCATGTCTTTCGTTTCAAACTCGCACTAAGGCCGGCCCCTCACCACTCTTCGCCTTGATCTTGTTCCATGCCCCAGTCCGGGTGATTCAAGGGAGAAGTATAGCTCGGGCTATGGCTTGAAATGGCGACATCCACTCTACCCGGTAGACCATGTCTCTATATCCGGGCACTAGAAAACTCACTAGGACGGACTGAAACGGACGGAATGACTGATACGACCTAAGGAAAAATGCACAGCAAACGGAGAAATTGTATTATCATGGAGTGGAGCTCGACTCAAGCTCAGTTGGAGCTCCACAACTGGGATTTGTAAGCATAGGAATTTGTAAGCTAGCATCAGAATTTCCAACAACGGAATAAGATTGGACAAAGAAACCGGCCAAATGATGTGAAATATGGTTACCATTTCCTTAGGCAGCGTTCGAATTCTTTTGAAAACTCCTCTTTATTCCAACGTCCTGTGCTCGACACTGAAAGGACTTCTCAAAGCTTTCGCTGATAGAGAAGGCATCTCCCTTCCTAACTTTCAAAAGAAAAGCTCTGATAGTAGTTCTCTAACATGACCCACCCAAGCACCTGCCGTTCATTCCGCCGCACTGTAACCCCCTATCCCATCTCCATCATTCCCTCCGCCGAAACACTCCCAGTGTCGCTCGCCCCTCACGACGTCCTTATTCGTATCCACGCTGTATCCCTGAACAAACGCGACGTAGCCATACTTCACGAAGGCCGCTATCCAGGGCCTGTAGAACCCGGCGGTATACCCGCATCAGATTGCGCGGCGGAGGTAGTGGCGATTGGAGGAGAGGTCAAGTATTTCGGGATTGGCGATCATGTGGCGCCAACGATTAATCTGTCGTATTTGACGGGCGATGAGAGGGATGCGGATGCAGTGGCGCTTGGTGTTAGCCGGGGAGTGTTGACGGAGTATGCGGTGTTTGAAGAGAAGGTTTTGGTGAGCTACCGCGGCATTTGTCTTGGGAGGAGGTAGGCTGAACTCTGACGGCTGCCGTGAGCGGACGTGTGGAGTTTGCGGATCGAGTTCACAGGCGTCGACGATTGCGTGTGCGGGAGTGACGGCTTGGGTAGCACTGGACTCGCTGAATGGGTTGAAAAAGGATACGACCGCGCTGTTGCAGGGTGAGGGCTCGCGTTGCTATGTTATGGCGATTCTTTCACTAATAAGTAGAAAGGCACTGGTGGCGTCAGCATGTTTGTGCTACTGATATGTCTCGCCGCGGGTATTCAACCAATCATCACATCCTCTTCTGACACGAAGCTAGATAAGATTCAAGAACTTAGCCCAGAGATTCAAGTAATCAACTATAAAAGGCACGCGGACGTTACAGCGGAAGCACTACGCCTCACCGATGGCAAAGGAGTAGGTTACGTCATTAATAATACTAGACCGGCTTGCATTCCCTCTGACTTGCAGGCGTTGCGCAAGAGGAGTGGTACTATTTCACTCGTGTGGTTTCTAGAAGGCTTCCAGGCTGCCTAGTCTCCCGATATTTTCTTGACTCTTATAGTGAAGGCGGCTAAGATCCAGTAAGTTGCCCGATCCTACCCAACTCTTCTATTTCTTCAGGAGAATTGAATTTGTGTTAATCTTCGATTCCTAGGGGTATCCTCGGAGGCTCAAGGAAGGAATTTGAAACTCTGAACAATTTCCTAGAGGAGAATAACGTCCGTCTCGATTCGATCATTGATCGAACCTTTGCATTTGAGGACTTAGCGGCCGCATTCGAGTACTTGTATTCTAGTAAGCACGTAGGTAAAGTGGTGATAAAGCTCTGAACAAACAAGCTTTCATGGGGTTGTCATGTTTGTGATCGTTCTCTTAAGATCACATTGTTCAAGCCCGGTGAACTTTCCAATCTAGAGCTGTTGTGCCTCCCAATTTTCAAGCAAAGTGACAGTTGAAGTTCCCCATCTGCTTAATCTACTTGCCGTGCTGGACTTTGGTTTTTCGGGCTTTTGAACTTCGAGTCTCTCCCACACTTCTGCCCAAAACTCCGCGACGTCATGAACACTCCATGCCTATAAGTCCTCAAAGCTTTTCGGAGTTCCATTTTGTTTGTATCGACCCTCTGAAAGCCCTTAAGCTCCTTCAATAAGACGTTCAATCCTATCACACAGATTAACTCATAGAGCCTTCAAAATTTCTCAAATACGTACGAGTTCTCTGATCTCCATACGGTAACCAGTTACAGCAGTCAGCAAATGACCTAGACATTTCTTACCAGCAAAGTACACCAGAACAATACTGGCGCAACACCGAAGGTACACACCATCACCAGACTTCTATCACTTCACCCGAAAGTCTGTGGTTGCAAGTAGCCCACGGGCTCCCTTTCAGTATTAGCGCGGACTTGCGTTTTCTCTTTGCTTAAAGTTCTCTACGCAGGTCCCGAACAGGTCTTCGACCAGGCGCAAAGTTAAAAGCGGCTAGTTAGTAGCTGCCAATTTTGATGTAGTGAGTGAATAGCGAGAATTAAGACTACCTCGAAGCAGTGTTGTATTGTTACGTCTGCAAGGACCAGTGTAACATTAATCTTCTCGAAGGTTGTCAAGACTTTTTGAGAGGTTACTATCATGGCAAAGTTCTCAACTCTGCGCTTTAATGATGCAGAAGAGTTTGATAAAGCTCAACCACTCGTAAGCGGTGATAATATTTGAAGCTCTCATTCATGGTTGAATTTAATGATGAAGAAAATGGAATGGCGAGGTCGAGATACTACAGCAACTATATCCAGCTTTACTTCACTTTACATGGCTGCTTATAAAGATCACGATAATTATATGAAAAAAGCAGGCCAAGGTAGGCAGAAGATATGGGGAACGGCATCAAGATAGGAAGAGTCATAGTTACCAATGTCATCAGAAGAGTGAATCAATCAAAACAGAGTTTTAATTGAAACCATCTAACTAAGTCGCAAATCCAAGGTCCAGATCCCTAAGCAAATTCCAAAATCCCAAGCAAAGTCCAAAATCCAAGCAAGTTCCAAATTCTCAAGCAAGTTCCAAAGTCCAGAATCCCAACACATTCATTCAAAAATACCAAGTCAATTCCAAATTCCCAGTAGATTCCAAAATTCAGAGCAAAGTCCAAAAATCCAAGCAAATTCAATAAAATTCCAGATCCTAAGCAATTCCCGAAGAGGAAGCATTCCAAGAACCACAGACCACCACCAAAACAAAAACAGAAAATGAGAAAGTTACGAAAACGAAAACACAAAAACAGCATCCAGTGAAGGTGCAGACTAGTCCGTTGTCCTGAAGCTGAATGCCCGCCAGGACTAGTCTGACCCAGGAATCGAATGGTCGAATGGTCGAACGGTCGGAGGTTCGGAGGTGAGGGATAGACTAGTCCGTTGACCTGAAGCGTAGAGCCCGCCAGGACCAGTCTGAACTGCACACAAATTCGAAGGGATCAAGGGATCGTAGGAATCGGTCGGAGGATCGCGATTGGAGGGGTAGCCAGTCCGTTGACCTGAAGCTGAAAGCCCGCCAGGACTGGCTAACCCATGGTGAAGGAAATGACAAAGACCTGATCCACGTTAAGGTGAGACATACAAGTATGAGATTAGGATGACTAACATGAGAGAGGAATTGAGATAAAGAAAACTTCAAGTCAATGTGTAGAAGTCATGCCGATGTGAGGAGGTCATGTGGGTGAGAAGTCATGCCGAAGATTATATGAAGGACTCATGTTGGAGATGTTATCGACGATGATGTGATGAGATCATGTCGATGAAGTTGAGTCGATGAAAGATGAAGTCATGTTGATGAATGAGACCTGATCAAGGTTAATATAATGAGACAGATGCGGAAAGGGAATAGTGACATACTTGAATGGAGAAGAAGTCATGGCTGATATGAAGATGGCTTGAGGTGACGATGACTTGGAATGAGGTCAAGGTTGATTGACTTTGAATGGAGAATATTGACTCGGATGGATGAGGATGAGTCGAGTTGATGATGCCTTGGAGAAAGGTTTGAGCATGACGAAGGTCGGCTGACGATGACTTGAGGAGTGGTTGACTTGAAGTAAGGATGACTAAGTGAAGTAGTCTTGGCTGAGGATGGAGCCTTGGAGAGAAGATGTAGAGCAGAGAAGAAAGCTCATTGAAGAGAAGAAATGTTGGTAGTTGAGTGTTCAGGACAAGGAAAAGTTTGAAGTGGAGGAAAGGTTTGAAGGTTTATATATGTTTTTCGAAAGCAGATGCCAAGACCTGCTGACAAAGACGATTACGTGATGCAGTACTAGCCCTGATTAGGTAGTCCGTGCACGATTCCAGGGCTCGCATTGCTGACTACTGCTGGAGAGGAGAGGAGAATATGCTATGCCCACATCAGATCCTGAGCGCTATTGGTCCACGGAGACTGAGAAACCGACTTTTCCAGTGCTGTACCTGAGTCTCTTGGCTTGATTTTAAGGAGATTCAATCTTCGTTCTCAAGAATTCGCAAGCAATGATCAATGCAACGTTGTTGCGGAGCTACGACTCAACGCGTCCACTCCCCGTCTCGCGATATCATGTATTCTGGCAGTACCACTAGTCGATCAAATCCTCCCAGACTTCATCCCAAGTAGCCTCTCCCACTTTCCTCACTCCTATCCTTCAATCTATCCCCACTCCACAATTGCCTAAGTAGTCCATGTAATTGTTTAGGTCCTTCAAGGACATCTCCTCCAAAGCCACCGGGGCTTTTTCATTTGTGATTCTGGCGAGCAGCATCTCAACACAACGTTGTTCATGCCTTGTCAAGGGACACCCATTAACAAGAGTTTAGATTGACATATTGATGGGAGGATTTCTTTATCAATGCAGTGACCAAGTTTCACCAAATGTCTCAACCAGACTTCGGTTCCAAGAAAAACTAATCTATGAGTAGAGACTTTGTTGTAAGAAATGCGGGTAAGTTGCTTGTAGATGCTAACAAGGCCGTGCACCTAGAACTAATCCCAGAGAAATGTTCGTTCTGAAGCTCTCATTCCACTTAAAGAAGAGTTTGCAAAGCTCAACCACGCGTAAGCAGTGATTTCTCATTCCACTTAGAAAAATTTGGAACCGTAAACCTTTGAGTCGAAAGCGCAAGCTGGTGATTGGTGATGATTTCGGTCATTCTTTGGGAAACAGAAGAGCAACCAATGAAGGCTCGACCGGTAGGAGCACAGGGAAGGAAACCGTACAGCATGCTGGCAATCGAACCACATTGTCGGTAGTTATGAATGGATTGGATTTCTGGGCAAAGTGCGAGCCTCGAGGTGGTGATCATTGATTACTGTGATAGAGTGAAGCGGGCTGCCAACAGCGAAGCATGTAGGTCTTGCAAGTTCCAGATAGACCAAATGAATAGATCATTTTAGGATACTATATCTCATCTTACTTCGCCAGTACAAGTAATGGCACCATAATTATACCGAAGTAATTGGCGTTGCTCCGAGATTTACTAAACGGTGGTCCTGAGGCGCTTTACGAGCAGAGAGGGTTCTACCGGCATTGATTGCTTCACGAGTAGAGAGAGGTTCGCGGGCAGGTTTATGGGCAGGTTTGCGGGCAGAGGACCCTTCACGACTAAGGACGTCACAGCAAGCGGACGCTTCTTAGAATATCGGAAGAGGACACTTCATTAGCTAAGAGAATACCTCACGACAAACGACTGCTTTTGAGAGAGCAGATGCTTCATGCACAGACGGCAGACAGTCAAGGGTGGCGCCCTAAATGCCTCTACCAAGTGCAAATTTGTTTGCCTACGCGTTCACCAACGACAACGAGTCTAGAAGATGACATTTCCGGAATGTCTTTCAAATGCCCATGGCCTATCTGACATAATCATAAGTTACCGAGAAGCAATGGAGCCGTCTATGATACTCTGTGGTGAGTTCATCGTCAGCAAGGCCAGATCTCACTGTTAGGCACTTTGACTACAGACGAGCAATGGCGACCGAAGAGGCAAAGAAGTACTTTTGGCATAGACTTTCTAAGAACAAATACAACTGCTAACTGCAACTTTCTTTAGATGCATCTTTGGCAGTAGAGCCAGCACGTCCTCAACCTCCACGAGTTCAGCATCGTCCTCCCCGCGAACAACGCGCGAATCAACGAAAGATCGGCGAGGGTACGCTGAACGGACTCGAGAGCACTGCATTGTTACAACCAAGAGAAAGGAAAAAGACTACGTAGATTCAAACGGCATGATGGTCTGTTGTTGATCGATTCCCACCTTTGAAGGACCCCGACGTCCCTATCTATACCCATCTACGATAGCAAAACTACAACAACGAGGAAAGGCATGCTAATTTAAATCAACGAGGATATAACTAGAATGTGGCATAGCTTCATGTAAGAGTTTTAACAAGATTCTACGGTGCGTTGTTGGTGGATTTGTAGTTGATGCTTGGAATCGTCCTCTCAGGTCAGCCGTAGCGGATACCTCACCACTGCTTGACGACCAAGGCAAGCATGCTCATGTTAGGATAGAGTGATATCACTGGGGCTACAAAGAACCACATAGCAAAGAATTGAGCCAATTCCACCATACGTTGTAGATAAATGCAGAACTGGGTAGCTACGTAGTACGGGCGTCGCGATGTTCAAACCCGAACCGCAATAACTGGGAATGTCGTGGCTGATATAACAAACGAGTGTCATGTTAGCAGTCCGAAACTAATTCGAGAACAAGTATAAGAGCTTGCTTGTGCCGTGTTGCTTAAGGATTTGGAAATCAAAGGTTCATAATGCTCGACCTTGACATCGACGGTGTCAGACAACCGCATCAGCAACTATACATTCCAGCCCACCTAGGCCCCCCAGAGCATTCACATTTGGGAAGACAAATATTGCCAGCCATCAACTTACCATTCTTTTACCCCGAGCAAGCACGCTCACGTCTGCGTATCCCTCTCCGCCGGCGACCGGTTCACTCTCGTCTTCCTAGTTGTCTTTCCTTTCGCTGCCACCTTCGCTGCCGGAGACTCCAAATCATCAGAGCCGCCACCGAAAGCCTCCTCTTCACCTTCCTGCCACCCTATTTCCAAAATTGCCCCATTTTTCGGCTGGTTCCTGTTGCTTCTCCATGTGTTCTTTGCAGAAGTACTGTTACCTTCAACCTGATTGGTTGTCCTGGAGATCTTGCGAGAACGACTGACGGTTTTCTTCCCTGAGGCCGGAATCTCTCTGAGGGCTTCGATGGACGGACGCATGCCATCATGAGCCTTGTTATGCGTTGGAACAACTAGCTCGGTAGCGTCGGCCTGGACTGGGGCGACCTCGTCTCCTTCCCCGCGAAACGGACAGATTTTCAGAGAGCTCGGCAACAAACCTCTAGGTGTTTCACTATCTGGTGATTGATTATCTTCATGCCTCACATTCTTCTCAAAGCTCTTCATCTCATTCACCATAGTCTTGCTCAAACCCACCGCTCTCACCTTTTCCATCGCAGACAGGAAATGCTGATACGTCAGTACCCGCGCCGCCGAATCCTCGTATCCAGCCTCAAGCTGACTGCTAACGCAATGTGTCGCAGCAGTAACACAAAGATTCTTCAAATCAGAACCCGTATATCCTGGGGTTAGACTTGCCAACTGTTTGGCATCTATTCCCACTAGTGCTTCGTCTTTGAGAAGCAAATTCAAAATTCCGCATCTCTCCTGCGCATTCGGAACATCGAGATGGATCTGCATCGGCGCTCTCCTCAGCACCGCGGGATCAAGATCGAAAGGCCTATTTGTTGCCAGTAGAATGAATGGAGAATCTGTACCGCTGGTCAAACCATCCCATTCCATCAGGAATTGGTTCAGCGTCGATCTAACATGCTTCTCCTCTTCTGCTTTCCGCGCTCCTAGTAAAGCATCCGCTTCGTCGACAAACACGATGCTCGGGTACAGCTTGCGAGCTATAGAGAATAATGCTTTGATGACTTTCTCACTATCGCCGTAATATTCCTGCCACATCTCGGCGATTGAGGTAGAAATCATGTTGAAGCCGGATTGCTTGGCCATACCCTTTGCTAGGAGCGATTTTCCGGTTCCAGGAGGGCCATAGAGGATGGCGCCGGTTACTTTGTTGCCTTTGAGAACACCGTGAGAGAACGCCTTGGGTCGACGCAGTGAGAGGGTTGTGACTTGTTCGAGAGAATTGATCGTAGATTTGTTAATGAAAATGTTCTGGTATTTTGGTGCGATGCGGTCTGCTCGATGAATTAGATTATGGGTTTATATTTGTCAAGAGTGAAGGCTTACCGGTGTTTACAATGCAGTCAAGGAGCATTTTCTCGAATTTTCCTTTCACTTTGGACTTCCATTTTATCATTTTCTTCGCGTGGCTCAGCCCATTCATCTTTTAATCAATTGCAATCGCTGTCCTCCGTCTGAGGTTAGTTGGTGAGTATAGTCTTCGCGGTTGATTGAGTGGGGCGTTGGTTGATTGTAATTGAATGGTATACTGCTAAGGCAATTTTTAAGTACCCAAATGGCTTATTAAAAAAATAAGAACACTTTACTAAGCATGAATCGGTTCGTGAATAGGGTCGGCATCTTCGTTGATGATTTTTCCGTGAATATGGCTTCCGTAACCGTGGAATCCAGGCTCGGTTCTCGCAGAGGTAGAGATCTGGATATGAAAGAAGTAGGCGCCTACCAGTCAATATAGGGCTTGAGCATGACCTTTTGGAATTCGTTGCTCGGCATTGGAGAACATATGCTCCCCAAGTTGTCCAGGGGAGAGAAAGAGGCTGGCCCTCTTGAGATGAATCTCTGAATCGCGAAACCGTTGAGCGGGCTTCCGCTACAAACCTGATGCGAAGTATCTCTACAGCTTTGAGATTCATGGCTCTCTTAGTAAATCTAACCAGACAGTTTGCCGCTTCACAACTTAACACAGTGACAGTCAAATTGACGAGAGACTATCAGTTGCATATTTAGTGTCCTTACAACCTAAAGTTTGCTAGTCAAGTAGTCCCTCAAGATTAATATCCGGGATATTGGTTCTTCCTCCCTGACTTGATTTGCTTCCGTTCCGAGCCTCCAATCCTCTTGCTCTTCTCCGCCGCCTTGTTGGAGTAGGCAAAGGCTTCATTTTTTTTTCCAGCCGACACCCAGGCCATCCCATTCCCGACCGCTGCGACCCCGTTTCCTGCGACGTCGATTCCGTAATTCGAACCATCTGTCCAAGCGTACGCTGCGCCCTTTGAGCCTTGAGCCATTGCTACAGCTGTTCGGCCGTCATTGACGACTCGACCCTCGGCCCTTCCACGCGTGGCGACATAGTCTGGATAGAAGTGCCACAGTTAGTAGAGCTGTCTACTTAAAAGAGCTGCGAGGCTAGCAACACACCTGTTCCGCTCAGCGATTCCGAACTTGTCCTTCTCTCCAAGCTCCTTTCTTTCTGTGAAGATTGCTCATTGCCCATTTCGATGGTGATGCAAACTATGCTGTTGACTAAAGAACGAAGTTCCTAGGACAAGTATGCGGTGAAATGACGGAAGTCGTCAACCACAGCTTGGACTGTTTCCAGTATTCTACTTATACTTCATTGATTCGTAACCCAGTTGCGCTATTTCAAGAAGGCAATCGTTTATTTTGCTAAGCTATCATACTATCTTCGCCTTGCGTCTGCTCCCGAAATCGTCCATAGACATGAAGCATGGCTGGCTCCGTGCTTCCATAGAGTGTGACACTTCTCCAATGAATGCCGCTGACTGCACCAATTAGAAATTGACACAAAGTACTCAGATAAGGAATCAGCCAATTCTGCAAAGTGAAGCGGGCAGTGCATCCTACGGGGCGTTGCTCGATAGAGACTCGCAAGGCTGAGAATCTCGGACGCCGGATTTGGAATGGTTAAGCAGCCAGAACTCAGCAAGGCAGAGACACGTTCCTCCGGTAATTCTCCTTGGGAAACCGGGCAGAGCTTATCTTCGGAGGACCGTACGATTGGAAATATTTAACACCTCGCGCACTCGCACATACTTGTCCCCCTCGTTAACTAGCCTTTCCACGCAACCGCCTTCGGTTCAGACCCCGCGATCAACTACGCAGGTTTCTCCGTTGTAAATATTTCTAAATGCCTGTCATTGAGACCGCAGCCTTGGTCGCGGGCGCCATTGGTGCTGGTGCAAGCACTATCTCCGCCATGAAAGATGCGTCTTCCAGTTTTCACCACCGACAAAGCTCACGGGTATGTCAGCACAGGAAAGTCGGAAAAATAAATTTATCCGTAGCTAACGACTATCAAGGAAAATGGCAGAACAGTAACCGTAGATAAATGGTGCGCAACGCGCGGAGACGCAGACGCTGGTGTGACGAAGTCCGGGGACTTGTATGCTTGGTCTCGAAAGGGTGGTTCATCAGCTGCTTCTTACTATTACAATTCGAAGTGATTGTCGGGGTCCGGACTGGAGGAAGGTCTGCGTGGGTTGGAAAGCTTGTAGCTAATTGCAAATGGAGGGTAATATTTCACAGAAGCCAAGAGATTCTCAGATTCATTGTGTATCTAGACTTTGCTTTGAACCATCGGCAGTGACGCCTTCTTGTAGCAAAGTGAATGCCGGACAGTGGCAGTGTTCCTTCGCGTACTGAAATACTACGAGGGGATTTTGGTGAAGGCTTCTGGATCGAATGTATGCCCTCCACTCAGGCGTAGTCGCTCGAAAAGCAAACCTATAGTTCTCTTGAATCCACCTCAGCCATGGACCTCGACGTTTTGATGAAGCAAATGACGAAGCTAGAATGTGCCTTTGGAGCTTATGCATTGCGCTGTTCGGTGAATGTTCTGCTTACCGAACACCGTAATTGGCGGCGAGTGTATCATAAGATGGTTGAATGATCTCGATGATCTTGGGGAGTCTAGTAAGAGTGGGTTGGGAAGGAAAGGGAAGCAGAGGAAGAACAAGGCACAGACGTATCTTGGCATGCATATCCGACTATACCGCATTTGATCCAATCCTCACGTACCCCGCTGCAGCTGCCAGCCAAATAGCATCCATCCCTTAACATCTTCTGGCTGAACACAGAAACACTGATTAATACATTTTCTTTCCGATCGAAGTCTAAAGCTATGCACAAATCCATGTAAAACAGCCGGATAGGCATCCGCCCGCCCAATGTCCGCCCCCAAACTCTGCGGCCGCTGTCTCCGAGGCATCCTCTTCGTCCTAGAAGACGGATACACCACCCTATCCGGCGCCACCTCGACTAAAGACAGTACAGAGCATGACAGCGCATGTACTATGTGTTCACTGATATGGTGGCGCTTGAAGCCTGATCAGCGTCTGCTCAACTATGGTGGGGGATCCGTGCACTTGATTCTAGATCGGAAGGAGTATGGGAAAGATGAAGCTGCGGGAATTCTGCAGCGGATCGGTATTGTAGTTACGTCACGAAATGTGCGAGAGATGGGGTGGTTGGAGAGGGAGAGGGGTAGAGGGAAGGGGAAGGATGTTGATGGGGTGTTGGGGCGGATGGAAGGGGATGAGAGTTCTTTTTTTTGGAAAGATCATTTGCTGTTGTATGACAGTCATCGTGAGTGGAGAGAGTTTTACTATGATTTGTTGAATGATGTCAAAGGATGCCAATGCTGAATAGATTTAGTAGATGGAAGTTCGCCGGCGCACCCCTCGACTTTGATAGATACCGAAAGCGATGTTTGTTTCCAACTAGCTAGGAAATGGCTCGATCAATGCATTAACGCCCATGGGACGTCTTGCCAAGACTACGAAAGGGGGCTTCCTAAAAGATTGATCGATGTGGGGTCATTAGATGAGTCGATCCCACCACGACTTGTGACGGACACAAGTACAATACCCAATGAGGAGAAGGTAAAATACGTTGCCCTTAGCTATTGTTGGGGTACATCTTCATTCCTTCGAACCAGAACATCCAACATCGAAAAGTTGCAGGCCGCTCTCCCTTGGGCGGCCTTACCCAAAACGATCCAAGATGCCATCACGGTTTGCCGGAGATTGCAGATTAAATACCTGTGGGTTGATGCACTGTGCATACTGCAGGGTTCAGACAGCGATGCTCGCTGGGACTGGCACACGGAGTCAGCTAAGATGGAACAGGTGTACCGAGGCGCATTCTTCACAATAGCAGCGGGTGGTGCTGCTGATGCTTCTGAGGGGCTATTCCGGAAGCGCACCAAACCCATGGCCTCATACTGCTCGCTACCATCAAGCTCTGAATATCCCGGCGCCATGCTTATAGGACCGGACCCACTCTCTCATGCTGTCATAGAGCCGTTAGATCTTCGGGCCTGGGTACTACAAGAACAACTGCTATCTAATCGTCTTCTCACATATGGCAGTGGTGGACTTTCATGGGCATGTCGGAAGTCAGTTTGCATGGAGAGTCTACCTCAGCCAACACTACACCGTCCACGGTTTATGCAAAACTTCGTGGGAGCGCTGAGTAAAGATGGCGCTGAATCAGGACGCCTAGATGGGCAATCCCGATGGATCCATGCTGAGTGGAAAACGATCGTGGAAGATTATAGCCGCCGTAATCTTACGCATGCTTCCGACAAGCTTGTAGCACTTGCAGGTCTTGCTAGCATGATTGACCGGTCGGTCTCCGATACTTATCTTGCAGGGCTCTGGAGAAATGGCATGGCCGAGCAACTTTTGTGGCGACATTGTGGAAAGTCCGATTTGAAAAAATTCAAGTTCGTTAGACAAAGACAGTATCGGGCGCCTTCTTGGTCATGGGCCTCTGTTGATGGAGAAATTCAATTCATCCCAGGTTACCACGCCGCCCCAGCTCTCGACTTCAGCTGTGATCTGGACATCTGGAAAAGTAAACAGCTCGGAAAGCCCGTAGAGGTTAACGACGCGCTTAAAGTGTTTGGTTGCCTGAAAAAAATGCCTGCTATCAAGGGAAGACACATTGCCAGCTACTACGGACGCCGTGATATTTATACAGCATGGAGAGGGTATGAAGAAACTCTGAGAACCTACCTAGATGATATGGAAAGTCTCCCAAGCGTTAATTTGCTTGAAATCCATGGGCCTTTGAAACAAATAGCGGACCCATATTTTTTATTCTTAGCTGAACGCAAAGCCAAGAGTGACAACTTCACTCGGCAAGCGGGATTGATACTTCTGCGGAAAGGAAGACATGCTTTCGGAAGAGTTGGTGCATTTGAGGGTTACCGCGAGGTGAAGCCGAATATTCAGTCGGTACTCGGTGTAAGACGTGATCATCGGAGGTGGATCAGCATTCTCTAGTCTCTCAGCCAGTGAACCAGAATCTGACTATGGCATTCCTTGCGGTAGTTTGTACAAAGTATCCACGTCAATTGGTAGAGATCTTTGACTTTCAACTCACCAAATCGGCATCCAGAAATCGTTTTAGCCGCGGTGGGAAAAGAAACGAAATGGAGAGCACCATTGTAGATGACTTATCCATTGAGATACTCCAATACCGTTGAATAGCCCATTTCAATCCTGGAATTCTTTCCACAGAATCATCCTTTCTCTATAATCCAACACCTCCCCATCAACCACAAACGTGCCATCACCCCTATGGTGGAACATTTTTTCTCTTCCCATCCTCCCCTCATCAACCCATGCTTTCACAACCTTCAGGACCCACATATTATACTTGCTCACCATCTTCATATCCTCAACCTTACACTCAAAGCACGCCAGACATCCCTCTACCAACGGCGCCTTCACCTTCTCCGCCTCCACCCTACTGAGCGCAAACTTTGCGAACTTATCGACCTCATCTCCCGAACAATTGCCGACATCTACAACCTTCTCCGCAAGCTCGACGCCCGGAACAGAGATAACGCATTCCTTGTTCGCGCGCAGAGCCGCATAGCTGTGATCCCAAGGGCCAATAATGGCGCCGAGTAGTGGCGGATCATGCTGCATGACCATATGAAAGCCCATGGTCATGACATTGGGCTTGTCATTGTCTTAGGTGGTGACGAGGACGACTGGGCCGGGCTCGAGGAGACGGTAGGAGTTGGAAGCGGGGTATGGGGAGAAAGGCCCAGAAAGGAGGATTTAGGGGACGTTTTGGCGCGCTTTGAGGATGACGAGTTGGCTGTGGTCGCTTTGCGTTTTGGCATTTCGGAAAGTTGGAGTTGGAGATCTGAGGTTAGTTGCTTTTAAAGGTTGTCGTTCATTTCCGGGGGCCTCGGCTGCTTGTGTACCTAGTTCTTGCATGCCAAGATTCTCGTGACCATATGAATCAAGCAATGATAGACCACCTCATCACTCCTCCACATGTTACCTTTTGTATTGACATTTCGTCTCCTGTCGTGTTATCATGCATCTTAACTAATGACTCAGCTTGCGGAACTCCAAATTTCACGGACGGGTCCTCTTCCAATTTGGTCATCTTGTTCTTAGCATCTGACTGAATCTTTCCATATTTACCTTGATCAAATGATTCAACTCTAGGAGTAACATCACCAAAAATTAAAATTTTCTAGTTAGTCAGCTAATCAATATGAATTTGTCAGCCATGGTAAACTCTAGAGGCATATTGTACAAGATACAATGCATCGAATAGCTTTGAATATAATCACCGCTTACGCGTGGTTGAGCTTAATCAAACTCTTTTTCAATGCATCGAATAGATAGTGCTCATTGGCTTTAACCCATGCTTCCCATGAAGTTCAGATCGGCATCCAGGAATGCATTATGACTGCTTCGAAAAAGGAACTGGTTGGCGGATTGGGTGATATACTGTGGAAAATAATCTTCTGACGTCCAAGCTTGAGCAGCCAACATATAAATATCAAAACTCGTTTCGAAGGACATAGCATCGGGGGGCAGTGCGCTGGTGGCCTGCATATTGACTGGCGTCGAGTGTTGCTCTGAAGCTTTTCAAAAAGAGAGAATTCCTGTGAGCTCAGTCACAACCAAGCATTTTAAAAGCGGATCCAGTACGGTGGTACTCGATAGAAAGGAGGATCTGAAATCGCATCGCATCGCAGGACGGAAGCGAACACTGCCCTAAATCGGCCTCGAAAAGGATGCTGGAGATTGAGACGATGCTATCGCGCCACTGCTCTAACTGCCGTTGAAGGTGGGGAGGGATGGGTTGCCGGCTTTGGTTAGTGTTGGGATTAGTGATTTAGAAGGGAGGTTGATGGTTGAAGGTAAGAGGAGGGAGGGGAGAAGAGTAAGGAGTAAGAAGTGAAGGGCGAGATGGGGGATTAAGTAGTAGTGAGGGAGATGTCAGGGGGACGGTCACATCCTGACCTTGCACGCTTGCCGATTCGGAGACGTTAGGTGTGTATGTTCATGGGCCTGAAAGTTATCGAAGCACCGTGAGCCTTTCTACTGCGCATGGCCAACGCATTTTTCGGTCGTACAATTTGGTTACTTGCTCTGGCTTAGGTTACTTGACATGATGGAAAGCCCTTGCAGGCATGTGATGTTTAAACCCTGCATGTTTGACTTTGATGAGAAGAGGTGGTTTAGGCTCTTGAAAGTGAAGGGTGGTGATTTACAGTGACAGAATGTTGGTCACATCCCGGACAAAAGCTTGATCTCCACGGATTGCTTGCCATGACAGGTATTTAGAGAGCAGTTATCATTCTGGGAGGATGAGCGAACCTACCATTCTTCGAGTTTCACGCGATGGCATTTCACTATGAACCATCTTTTCCTGGTTTGTCTGCGAGATATGGGTCTACTAGGCTACTTCCGAAAGGAAATGGACTAGATGAAGAATGGGACAATCAATGAAGCTATATAGCTCGTCCTGCTGGACAACCGCTTTTTTCTTTTAAGTTTGTGTTTACAGAGGTCTTCTCGAAAGTTCTTAGCCAGTTAAGCTTTTCACCCAATTGAACGCTATTTAACGCCTCCCAAATTTAAGAGCCTAGCGGTTGTCATTCCGCTTAACCCGCCGTCTTCTTTGAACAACCCATTCCGGCCTCCTCTCTATTCTTTACATCTTATACCCTGAGACAACTCTTTTATATAAAGTCCGTCTGAGGCCAAAATCCTCGCGGCCATACTTTTACTCTACATAATCTTCCTCAACAGCCCATTCGCCCTCTTCATAAACCCAACTACTACGACACTAAATCAAGCAACCTCGGAAATGGCTGACAACTTTGCGCTTGCTCGCTATATTGGGCAGCAATCACCACCAGCACCGGTACTAGCACAATCGTAAGTACCCCGTCTTCAAATTGGAAGTTTTTGTCTAACTCAAATTAGAACTGGCATCAACGTGCGGGTCGGTCCATCTAGCAACGAGCATACCGAGCATATCAGCCAGCGTGCACTCGTCTCAAGTACTATTCTTCAGACTCTGACAGACGGATCAAGCCTTCCCGATGCTGATCCCCGTGCCTTTAAAGCCATCCTTCAACACCTTGATGGCACCAATGATGACTTCAGGCTGCTTCTCGCAGCACGTCGCCCTCTAACTGCCTTTGCTAAAGGCTGGGTTCTGGCCGGGCAGCTCGAGCTCCCTGCCGTCCAAAACCGTATTGTGACGGCATTTCGGGATACCTATCTCCAATTCCACCGAGATGGTAGAGACCCGCCAGTAGAACCAGCCGCATTCGAGTATCTCCGTAAGGAGCTCGGCGGAGGGTCGCTTCCCGAGGAGTTCTTGATTCACTTTCACGCAGGCCTTTGCACTAATGTGTGGATCTTTCAGGACCGTAGAGCTACTGCTGGTCTTCCTGTTGGACTAGCGCGAACGATCATGCAGGCTCTACCGCCCTTCAATGGACCCCATGTTCTCGTGGACGCTATTGAGCACTTTAAGGTTCCAACTAGGGCTGATGGTCGAGTGACTCGAAATGCTCGTGGCGTGTCCAGGGTACCCCAGTTGAACATTGTAGGACCTACTCCAGGCGCTCTGCAGTATCAGGGTACTCCGCAATTTCAAGGACCCGTGCAGTATTCCCAAGGCGCACAGCCAATCCGCTTCAACATAGCGGGGCCTTCTGGCGGACCTGGGGCTGAGATTACGGTTCACGATCCTAACGTGATGGCACAACTTTTCAGTCATATGAACATCAACCAGCCGACGACGGCTAGGACGCATGTTTCTGACAATCAACAGAATGTGGACGTCGCCGATGACGCTCCTGCACGCTCGGCTACTTCGCATCGGACAAAATCGACTACCTCGAAAGCTACTGCATTGAGCAAGGCAAAGTTGTGCACATCCTCTAAAGAAAAGTCAACCACATCGTCCAAGGCAAAATCGACCACTTCGCATCGTACATCATCGACCACGTCGAAGAGTCACCATCGTAGCAAAACTCAGGATAATATCTCTATCACTTCTATTAGGCCTGAGTCTTCAATATCGAATGCTTCCAGCCATCATCACACTCGAGGCGATCGCCGGGATCCATCGGGTAGGTACACTGGGGTGGCAGGTGGTTATTTCGCAGCCTTTAACATGGATTCCAATAGGGATACGCGTGGTGACTCACAATCATCGAGGAGGTATGGTGGCAACTAAATGCGTGCGGTTCAGCCGTGGTCATTTTGATTCGTATGGCATAGACTTGATGAATATGGAGGCAAGTTTCGGGTAAGGTATGTGGTTTGGTCATGCAACGGGACATGTTTTGCAGGACATATTTTGTGCCACATCAAATTGGATCATATGAGGCCTACCAACAATTTGTTAGTGTTATGATAATCACATGAATCATGGTGCACTATATCAGTCGACTTTCATTCTCGATATTTCGGAACCCTAAGTGGTCTTACTAATTCTATGTCACCACCACTATGGCAAAAGCTTAACAATCTCCGAACAGACTGCTTTGAATCGTAAAGTGAATTTCAGGAACCACTTCTCAGAGAGTGAACAATAAACCAAGAGTCACGCCATAATTGACAGGGTGAAGCATGATCAGATCCGCCTCGTAAGCATATCTTTAATCACCTCCCTAGTCCCATATCGAACGCATCCACAATTTCCGACGAAGACAATTGGCGCCTAACTTCGTGAGCGAATAACTTAGTCGGAGGCTAGGCTCGTCGCAGAATATTTAATCGTGATTCGCCGTACGCTCGCCATGATGAAAGATTCATGCTATTCTTGCTGCAAGCAATGCATGCATTGCCTAGAATAAAAATTAGTGTGAATTAAAGTGAAGGGCCTGGATCTAATCAGGAAAGGAAGTGTGACCACGAATTTAGATGTCACTATTGAGCAGCATCGATGATTCAGCCCTTTTTTCTAGGTGTCTATAATGATTATGCTGGAGGACTATATCAAAATCAGCACGCAAGAAAAATCCGCTTCCTTAGTCCACCTGCGCTGCCTTACATAGCCATGCGGGAACACTCGTTATTGTTACTATCATCATCTCCGCAACAACACCCTCCGCAGCATCCACCACAGCAATCTCCATTCCCATTTCCATCGTCACAGCAGCCCCCAAAACATTCTCCACAGCAATCCCCATGATCGCCAACGCAACACCCTCCGCAGCAATCCCCATCTCCTCCATCATTCCCAGTATCCCCACCGTTCGTGGTAATGTCAAAGCCTCCAGCATATTGATTCATCGCTATCCCATCATCACCATTATTCCAATCGCACGCATAGTCCGGGTCATCGCCATCGTTCCAGTGGTCGCAATGGAGTGGATTGGAGTTGATTTGCCATCAAATCCACCTTATTCACCTAATTCATGATTTGAAGCCATGAATTTGAGGCTAAATCCACGTTATCCACGTTATCCAATAGATTCTACTAGAGGTAGTATCATGTCTTACTTATACCCTAGTACATGTACCTATTCAACTAATCTATCTACAAACAAATCATCTATCAACTAACTTAGTTACTAGTCAGACGACTGGACATCTCTTTTATCTTCTTCTCCTTCCTTTAGCTACCGTGGCAGTATCAGTTTTCTAACCCCAAACATTATTATCATGCAGTGGACGGACATGTAAGGGAGAAATGCTTCTTTCAGTAAGATTCAAGACAGGCTCAAATCTTCTGAAGATCTACCAGGAGTCAAATCGAGCTTCAATCACCAAGGGTGAATGGAAAGATGCTTAATATGATGGTTCTTGTTTTTCTTTATACCTACAGGCGAGACATCGATTGGCGCGAAGAAGCCTCGAGCGTCGTCGACATGAAATGTCAGAATCTCATTGATCGACGATAACATTAATGGCCATACTCAGGAAAGTAGAGTAGGTAGTTTATGTAGAGGAGATAGTAAGGTAGTTGACGAGATTAATTATAAAAGGTGGGTTGTTATGTTATGGACTGTTGAGTGAACGGACGAAGTCTGTGTTCCTTCTTCAAGAGAGTTGGTGGAACTGGGACCATTCTATAAGCTACCCAGATAGGTGCTTATTGAACAGGCAGCTTTCTAGTGTCAGCATGAGCTGAGTTTGTTCGTTGGTCTTCCTGTATCCTGCGTCTCATGTCCGGTTGAAGGGGGAACGCGTGGCCATGTTTACGTCCCGTCGGGTCGGACTATTACGGTCATATCCCGTCGGATACGGACTAGTTTAAGTTGTCCGACGCTAGTGAAAGCGACAAACTGCGAAAGCCGCAGTATATCTGTTTTCGCACCACAGCGTAAGGGAGGTGTTGATTTATTATTAGAAATATAATCGCAATTTGTCTTCTTACTGTACCGCGGGACAAGAAAGAAATGCCGCGGGGTCGGCACCTAACAATCCCTTTTTGCAGAATAAGCCCGGCTAGGTTTTACTAAACGGTTGCGTATACTCATTTTCTCATTCATCGTTCACAATGCATGTGGTATTGCTGGGAAGGCGTTGCCAGTTGACATGTTTATCGATGAATTGCGGTTGCCCGATTTTGGGAGATGATATATATCAAGACTGCGAGATTATTTCTTGATACTTCCTCCTCTCATCTCACTTCAACTTCGTTCCCTTCAAGCTCTCAACCACGGCTCAAGGTTCCCGTAGCCATGAAAATGCAATTCGCAGGACTAGGTCTACTACCGCTCCTCCAGACATTCTTCTACTTCTCATCCATACTCTGCCTTGCTCAAGCTCTGTCCACAACTTGCAAAGCAACACCAAACGATGCATCGTGGCCCAGTATCTTCCAATGGACCACCCTCAACCAAACCCTCTCCGGGCGCTTGTTGCATCCTCTTCCGCCCGCATTCTCTTGCCACTCCTCCTACCCCGGCTCCAACGACACCTGCGCCGAGATCACGGCCGCGTGGAGTAACTTCACCTTCCACCAGAACAACCCAGTAAGCGTGGCGTGGAATAATATGAATAACGATTCCTGTCTCCCAGACCCATCTGCGCCGTGTAGTGAGCTAGGCTATCCGGTTTATGTAGTCAATGCGTCGTCGGCGAATGATGTTAAACTCGCAGTGGACTTTGCGAGGGAGAATAATGTGAGGTTGAATGTTAAGGCGTCAGGGCATGACTACCTGAAGCGGTAAGTTGGTCGATTTGGGTGGTCCGGGATTGAGTATCTAGGAAGTCTAAACGACTGATTTGAGAAATAGATCTACAGCTCCGTATTCTCTCTCAATATGGATGAGATACATGGTCGGAGGATACGAATATCATGACGAGTTCCAGCCAGAGGGTTGCTCTATTACAATCAACACTACGGCGCTGACTGCCGGCGCGGGGTCATATGTCAGTGATATATACTACCAGCTGAGTCTGCACAATCAAACAGTCATCGATGGAATGGGAAGGGAAGTCACTATGGGTGGATATCTTACTGGCGGTGGCCATAGTCCTCTCTCACACATCTACGGACTGGGTGCTGATCAGGTTTACGAGGTCGAGATGGTGACACCCGCGGGAGAAATAGTTACCGCGAACGAGTGTCAGAATACAGACCTGTTTTGGGCTGTTCGAGGGGTAAGTGCCGAGCCTGTATCGACTTTTGGAAGTGATACTAACACCTCAGGGTGGCGGAGGCACATATGGAGTCCTGACGAAAGTCACTGTTCGGACAATCCCATCTGCCCCAATTGCACTATACGACTTCAATCTCCAAGCAGAGCCCAACTCCACTGTCTACTGGGAAATTGTGGCATATTTTCTAGCCCAATTTCCTACCCTCTCTGCCGCGAACGTCTCGGCGTACACATATCTCTACCCCAACGTTACCCTCGACGACGTTGGAGGTCCTGTGGCATCGTTCAAAGGGGTCTTCGCCTTGCCCGAACCTGCTTCGGCAAGCGCGTTGGAGGACCTGTGGGCACCTTTCTGGGCTTATGTCAATGAGACGTATCGTGACCAAACAATGACTCAAACGACATCGACCGTTTTCCCAAACCTCTACAGTTTGTTTCTCCAGTATGCCGACTCTAGCGAAGCAGGACTAGATAAGGTGGTTGGGTCATGGCTTTTACCCCCGGAGACTTTGACAGATGGTGCTCTAATTGATGCTCTAGTAGACTTTTTAGGAAATTCAGGGGGAAGGCTATACATGGTATCTGGCGCAGGTGTCTGGGATGCGGAACCAAGAGGTGGTAACGATGCTGTTAATCCTGCTTGGAGAAAGGCATTGATTCATGCTGGTAAGCTGGAGTGGCTGAAGAAGGTTTAAAGATTCTGACACTTACAGTAACTTCGCAAGACTGGAAACCTCTGGATGAGACTCAACGAGCGATGGCTGAGTATAGCATTAATAACGTCCAGACCGAAGCTTTACGGCAATTGGTTCCTAAGTCGGGAGCCTATGCCAACGAGGTATGCCTTTCAGGCCTCAGCCTATCTGTGGAGCAATTACTGATGAAATAGGCTTATTTGAATGAACCCAATTTTCAGCGAGCATTTTGGGGATCTCATTACGAAAGATTACTGCAGATCAAGAAGACTGTTGATCCAGATGATGTATTTTGGTGTCATATTTGTGTTGGGAGTGAGGGGTGGGAAGAGGTTGGAGATTCTTTATGTCGAGTTTAATAAGGCGAGGCGAAGAGATTCTATGTTCTTGGGTATAACATAGCGATGAATTTTAGATAGAGATGAATGTTGACAGATTTGAAACTCAAAGGCCGGAACCCAATCGCCGTCAGTATCACCACTTTGGGACCCAGGACGGAAGGCATCTGAGGCCATATTACCGGTATCGATAAGCCTTTCATTGTCAAAGATGTTGTCGTCGGGCACAGCCGAACCTATGACGTTCATGACAGTGATTATTTTGCGGGGCTTTCTGAGAGCGGACAAGAGAAGTGTCTTTTGTGACAGTCGTCCGCCTTGGGTGAGCTTCACGTCGAGGAAGGAGAGCAAAGAGAGGCCAATTGATATCCAAAAGTCTAATTGTTCAAGGGAAGCCGACGCTAGCTTATTCACGATTCGATACAAAGAAACGAAAGTGCGAAAAAGATTAGAAGACCAGAGAAGATTTCACAGCACCGCTGGTATATCCGTCTCAGATCAAAAGTTCCACCACCCAGATTCGCAGAAGAGAGTGAGAAAAGGTAAATCCCGCGAGCCTCCAATCCTTTCGTTTATATCTTCCTCATCAGTCGTTCACTCTTCACTCCTTCGTCTACCACAAAGCTCCTACAACCCACCCATTCCGTTCTTCTCGTCAATGTGCTTGTATCGTTCCTGCTCTTGGCGATACTTGAGCACCATAGCCACACATAAAACCAGAACAACGTCGATGCCTACAACACCGAAAGCAGCGGTGAAAATGAGGTCGAGATAGCCGTTGGCGAAGCTGGAGAATTTGCTGATGCAACCACCTTTTTGAGCGGCAACGAGGGAGTTGGTGCAGGTCGCGTCTTGGATGAATGGTGGTGAAGTCGAGTTCTGGTAGCCGCAGCAGTTGAACTGAGTGGTTTAGTCAGTCAAACGCACGTCGTACACATATGTAAGAGTAATCGAGAGTTATGTCCTACCTTCTGCTGCAACAAACTCTGGGTTAGCGGGCTTTCCTTCGCCCACAAAGTCCCGAGGTCAGAGCGTGTGGACAGAGTAACGACCCAAATGGCGACACCCAGGCATAGGGTGAAGGTGGCGCAAAACACGACAAGCCACCCCTGGGCACGTAACCAGCCACGATTCTGCGGAAGGAAGAGCGCAGGCAGGGACAGGATGAATGTGAGGAAGACGAAGATGGCGTTGACAACACCGCCTAGAAGGTGTTAGTATGGATACTCGGGGGAAGGCATGGAGCATGTTGAGGGCATGCGCAACGCACCCGTCAGAGGACATCGTCCTAATAGAAGATTTTGAGCGACGTTGCCGATGGTCGGAGAAGCTCGCATCTGCGTCTCGGACATAAGAGAGAAGCCCATCAACAGTCCACCACACATAGCAAAGAGAAGGTCGGCTCCGACGAAGACCAACATAAGTTTGGAAGGCATCTTGATTTGCGAGTCTTGGGTTTTCGTGAAGGTGGGATTATTCGAGGTTTTGGTATTTCAAATCGAGGTTTCTAGTCTCCAGTAGTTCGCACAGCGGAGGGACGGAATGAAGGGAAGGAGTTTCTCGATAGACAACGAGAGACCCAGAGAAGAGAAATGAATGAATGTAACTGTCGATGCAGACAGAGCCGTCCGGCGACTCTCTCGCAGACGGATTAATGCGATTTGAAAGAATTAGGTACAGAAGAGAAGAGAAGTGATAAGCAGTGGCGGCGGAGGGAAGAAAACGGAGGGTGCATCGGGGGTTTTCTTCAGCATTGAGCAGGCCTCGTGGGCGCGTCGCAAGTGGTGGTGAAGCGAAGCATGCGGCGTTTCAGGAGCGTCATGGAGGGCGCCAAGGACGAATCATAGTGACTGCGATCCGTCGAGAGTGGTTCGATGTTTGGCACAAGTATCATTTGGAGAGTCGAGAACGAAGTCGACAGTCCGAGGAGTGCACTGCGAAGAGAGCATCGTGAGCATCGTGAGCATCGTCGGCGTTGCGATCGTGGTGTTGAGGCTGGCTGTTGGGAATAATCTATTGTTGGTGGCGGGCTTGAGCGAATGCAGCTGCAGGCATCCAAGGGGAAGGTGTGATTCGAGCGGCCCAGCACGGAAGGAGACACCAGGACCAACCGGAAATTGAACTTCTAGGCCCCGACAGGAAGGCGGTAAGGGCGGTCAGGCTGATGTCAGCAGCTCGCAGCTGATTGGCCCGCGGAATGGGCAGCCAAGAGAAAGGTCCACTTTTCTGGGTCTCTCGGTCGGTTGTGCTACCCTGTCCCCACCCAGGCCATTCCGCATCCGTTAGCAGCGAAACAGCCATACCGCGCTCGGACGGGGCTCTGGTGACTTCCTGGTAGAGGGAGTGCTCAGCTCTCTCGCTGCGTCTCTCGTCCCAAAAGAGGCAATATCAAAGTCTCTTAACCGTAGACGAGGCTGCTGCTATAGAGACGGATGTATAGACAGGCCTGCCATAAAACAATCCTCCCAAAATAGCCCCCCTCTGCGCAATTGAAGCACAATCACCGTTCCCGAGCTGCCTTTCACAAGCGCACGCCCGCAGTGACCAGTGACCTCGGTGTCCCGATCAGCGATTCAGGACGGGCAGGGTTTCGCTCAGTCGCTCGACGCTACGACGCCCACGCAGCCAACCGTCTCTCCTCTCGAGGCCTGCCCCCTCGTCTCCACTGGCCAAAAGGACGAAGGCGAAATACTGCCCTCCGCCCGTTTCACTTTTCCCAAATCTCTCCTTCACTTTCCCTCTCTGAGACAGAACCTCTCACACTTTAACACTTTGTACTGTGCCTCTGCAGATTGCTCCCTGTCGCGCCCGAGGCCCTCCACCGAGCCAAGTCGGCCATACTCAGAGCAGCCCGAATTACTCTTAACGCTCGTTCGCCGCACCCTCCTGGGAAAAGCAAGACCCAATTTGTGCGGTAAAGGTAAAGTGCGACGAGCAAGTGAGCACTCTCCCAAGGTACGTTTGCAGCTCGGCCGCTCCCTTGATCCACACTTCTGCTCCGCTGCTTGGTTGCTGGCTTGTGCGACGGCGAGCGCTGCCCTTTCCTTGCATTCCAGCCCGCCCACCACCCACTGCTGAGGCCCAGCAGAGCCAGCAGCAGCATACCAGCCCACTGCCAGCCCCCGACCTTTCCCAACCCTCTCGAGGCTCTGCCGTACTTTGCTCTTTTCATTCCAAGCGCGCCTTCTTCGGGCCAGGCTGTATGCTTTTCCTGATTGATGCACCCTGCTTGTTTTGGGACTAAATCAAGCGCAGCAGACGCACCAAGCTCCCTCGACATAGGCGAGCCCTCATCCACTCGAACAACGGAGAGCCGGCTGCCCTCCTCCAAAGAGGAAATCCCCACACAATCAATCCGGCCACAAAGAGTAAGGTCAAACAGAAAGCCCAAACACCTGTAACCAATTTCGACCACGAATCGCATCATGGCCTCAGAAATCACCGAACACGACCAGAATGCCTCGCCGTCCGTCCACGACGACCAGAATGGCAACGGCGCGCTCGTCGCCGGCGATGCAAGTCGAGGCACAAAACGCCAGCGGCCCGCACCGGACGACGACGATGATGACGACGACAAGCCCGGCCGCGAGAGGAGGAAGATTGAGATCAAGTTCATCCAGGACAAGTCGCGCAGGCACATTACCTTCTCGAAGCGAAAGGCCGGTATCATGAAGAAGGTGAGTTGTTGTCGTCGCGCACCACCCGTTTCGCGACAAAACATGGCGATTTACCCGCGTCGCATGAGAAACAACAACACCGTTGATAGGGTCAATATCCTCTCGCTAACGCATCTTAATTGCAGGCCTACGAACTATCTGTGCTCACCGGAACCCAAGTCCTGCTGCTCGTCGTCTCCGAGACTGGACTGGTCTACACCTTCACCACACCGAAGCTCCAACCACTCGTCACGAAACCCGAAGGCAAGAATCTCATTCAGGTACGGCTCCATACTATAACTACGTGTCGTATTCGCGTCACTCACAATTGTTTAGGCTTGCTTGAACGCACCCGAACCCTCTACTGGCGACGCGAATGGTGTTGACGGAGATAACCCCGTCGACTCTCCAGAGGACAATCATGCACAAGTCGCCACAGGTCAACCACGCGGCATGCCCGGCAATGCAGGAATGCCACCAGCCTACATGACCCCCGAGCAGGCTATGAACTACCAGAGTTACCTTCAACACCAGCAGGCGACGGGTCAGTACCCCGGAATGCCGCCGCAGGGTGGCATGCCCCGTCATCCCGGCCACGCATACCCACCCGACCAGAAACTGAGTTAAGCGTGTTCTCATCTCTTGTCGTGATACTCTGCTTTTGCGATGGGTAGAATCTTATGGCGGTTCGGTTCAACTCGGATATGGATACCCCGACCTAATGGCGAAAAGTAATAACAACATAAGGTTCTGATGTTGCTGTTGGAGAGGAGATCTGCAGGAACGATACTCGAATTCCTGTATGGTCGTGAGCGAGTGGGGATAAGGTGCCTGGACAGGTTTGTGATGTTCAATCCAGGATGGAGTTTAAGTGGATTGGGGTGGAATATTTTCCAAACTTCATTATCTCTCTTACATCAAATGTTTTGATCCGACGAAGTATGTATTTTGTGTGTGCCAAAGCTTTGAAAATTCCCCTCAGAGTTTGTCTTAAGTATCGTACAAATAATATTTCGAATAATCCAAAACCCACTACGCTGAGTGTGTTGACAAATTACCTCGACAGTTTTGAGACAGCGCTTCGGCTCTGGATGCATCCGTATTCCAATTGTTTTGGTCGCGATTGTGCAGAGTCAAACATACCTCGGGCAACTTCTCTTCTCGATGTTTCGTCTGATGCAGATAAGATCTCAGAACCTAATCCCAAACAATAGCCACGCCATCAGTCCTTCACCCCGTGTCCCGATTTCTTCATTCCATCTCCATCCAACTGGATCATCGTGCGACCCCAAATCCACCCCCATGTGCGCCCGTACTCGTAAGCAGATCGGACTCCCAGAAAGCAAACACCTGCATCCGTACCTGCGTGTGGCAGAGCCGCTCCGATGAGCGGAGTGCTGGGCAAGCGGACAAGGCCTCCAATGAATTCCCAAGAAACACTATTAACTCAGCCTACTATTATCACCCAGGGTATACAAGATCCACAGCCTTCGAGGAGAGATCTCAAAGCCGGACAAGGCTATGTCATTTGGGTTCCGCCGCAACATGGAAGCAGTTCCGCAGTACGACAATTGACGAAGCCAATGTGACCAGGCTTCTACCATCATGGTGCTTTTTTCGACCAAGGCGACGACATGAAGTCGGTCTTTCCTTTCTCATCTTTGTTTTCATGCTTACTGCCAAAACCGGCGTTTCAATCGAAGTTCTATCTAACTTTTGAAGGGGTTCAGCAAGGTACGAGATGACGGTTAGTCTTGCCTACGGCAGCGAAGGACGATCGCGCACTAATCAAAAACCTGGGGAAAGAACTGCCATTTCGGGTATCATCACCTATCTAAAGGCGTTTTGAACTTCTGCAGCAAAGCGGGAATTCTAGATTGCCTCGCCCCATCATACGCGCGCCTACTTTGCTCATGTCCCAGATAACAAACATCGCCTCTATACGGACTTCTCGGGTCGGCAAGATCAAGTGTCTTTCCAAGCGACTTCTGCGCATAAGCTTGCAGCATGCAGTAACACAGCGAGGATGATGGCGGCAATTTGATAACAGCGCCTCGTTGGTTGGTTGCTGAAATCGCGAGGCGTTCCCCGCGATTGATAGGCGTGCAGAACATGTAGACTGGCCTCCGCAGCCCTGGGTACGGGAAAAGCGATGGTGTCTGCTGTAACTGGAAGGCGCATTTCTGATTCTGTGAGGTAAATATCGGCCAGATGCGATACGGTTTAATTGAGGGCCTCGGGAGATAGTGAGAGGGGCACATGGAAGTTTTCGGTATTTGTGGTTTGGTTGAAGCTTGACGTTTGTAGCTTTGTTTGCTAATTCGATTGGAAGCCGCTGCTATCGACGATATGGCTAGGGCTTCCTTGGGTTTGCTGGATTGCCCAATGACACCCGCAACGCATCCCTCCCGCCTCTCTGGGAAACCCTTGCCTATCGCACGTCTCCGGCAGCTTTCCAACAACCACGGAACCCCCACCGCAGAAGTCCCATCCTATCTCCATCTAGACCTAATCCCATGCTATCCGTATTCTTATATATGCAAACAGTACTGCCCGCGACCATGTATCTCCATCGCTTTCGCGCTCTCTGAAGCCGGGGCATTCTTGGTCGACGTGAACGTGCAACGGAGGTCGGTTCTTAGTCGAATTGCTTTCTTATCCAGGCTGTCAAATCAGCTCCGAGGGTCGTTGTCATTTCTTATCTTTGTGCATCTTTCTCGGCCTATGATCGTCTCGTCCGTCTACGTGTAGTCCAGAGCCTTACGCGGAAGCTCCGTTTCCTTAACATCGACGTGTGAGAAGCTCTTTCGCAAGCTCTTCCACCACAAATTAGCAGACCACCCCCTCGAACCTTGATCTTCCTGGGTTAAAACAGAACTCGAGAGACTCCAAACTGCGGAACCTCCGAAGCAATAGCATCATGGCGACTGATATGGAAAAGATGCCGGCGAACCCGCCCTCTCCCGAGTTTGACGGCGGCAAAGCCTCTCTCCTCGATTCCGACGCCATGAAATTGGCCGAAATGGGCTATACGCAAGACATGAAACGAAACTTCAGCGTTTGGTCCGTCCTCGGAGTCGGGTTCTCCCTCACGAATTCCTGGTTCGGAATCTCCGCAGCCATGATTACAGGCATCAACTCTGGAGGCCCTCTTTTAATTATCTACGGCATCATCCTGATTGCGCTGATCAGTACCTGTGTGGGCATCAGTCTGTCGGAAATGGCGAGCGCGTTCCCGAATGCTGGAGGACAGTACTTTTGGGCAAACGAATTGGCGCCGAAGAAATATGCAAATTTTGCAAGTTATTTGACCGGCTGGTTCGCGTGGGCGGGGAGTATCTTTACCAGCGCAAGTGTGGCGCTTGCAATGGGGAGTGCTTTGGTTGGATGTTGGCAATTGGGGCATCCGGATTTGTGAGTACACTTCCGTTTTCTTCGATTCAGCTGGAGCAGGAGTATTTCCTTTAGAATTTCAACAATTTTCAGAAAGAGAAAGATAGGGCCCAGAACTGCACATGTAGTAGTCCTCATAATATTTCTGCGAGACTGACGTTCTTATTCTAGCGTCATCAAGCCCTGGCACGTCTTCGTAGCCTACCAAATGGCCAACATCTTCTGCTTCTTCTTCAACTGCTACGGCCGGACCCTCCCTTCAGTGGCAACATTCACTCTTTACACCTCTCTCCTCTCCTTCGTTGTCATCCTGATCACCGTTCCCGCCGTGGCACCCACCCACCAACACGCTAAGTTCGTCTTCGCAACCTTCATCAACAACACAGGCTGGTCCCAAGGAGGAATCGCCTTCATCGTAGGCCTAGTAAATACGAATTGGGCCTTCGCCTGTCTCGATTGTGCCACGCACATGGCCGAGGAAGTGCACAGACCCGAACGCATGATCCCAATCGCCATCATGGGCACCGTCGGCATCGGGTTCGTAACCTCCTGGTTCTTCTCCATCTCCATGTTCTTCTCCATCGTCGGGGACTTCGCCGACATTGGCGCCTCATCCACTCTCGTCCCCATCCTGCAACTCTTCTACAACGCACTGAACAACAAGGGCGGAGCCATTTTCCTCGAGGTTCTGATTATCGCTACGGGATTGGGCTGCTTGATTGCCAGCCATACGTGGCAGAGTCGGCTATGCTGGAGTTTTGCACGTGATCGAGGGATTCCGGGGCATAAATGGCTTTCGAAGGTGCATCCGACGCTTGATGTACCTGTGATCGCGCATTTTGTTTCTTGTTTTATTGTAGCTTGTGTGGGATGTTTATATTTGGGGTCTTATACGGCTTTCAATTCGTAAGTTCCCCCTTCCCCATTCTCTCTCCAATCGTTGAAGGGCGTGGATGCTAATGATAAGGAAAACAGCATGGTCACAGCCTGCATAGTCCTCCTCTACGTCTCCTACGCCATCCCAATCATCTTCCTCCTCATCCGCGGCCGCAACAACATCCCGCACGGCCCCTTCTGGCTCGGTCCCATTGGCCTCTTCTCGAACATCGTTCTCCTTGCCTGGACCCTCTTCACTATCATCATGTACTCGTTCCCCTATGCCAAACCCGTTGCGGCCAGCAACATGAACTATGTCTCGGCGGTTTACTTTGTCGTGGTTTTTATTATGGCGGTCGATTGGCTTGTTAGGGGGAGGAAGAGCTATCGCGGGCAGGGTGAGCGGAAAATGGATGTTGAAGATGTTATTAGGAGGGAGAGTGTGCACTAGGGTGATTCTTCTTCATAGCTTTTTTTCTTCTTGTGTACCTTTTTGGGGGTACGGTTAGCGTTTTGGATCGTATCTGAGCCATACTTTGGATCTCCTGTGTGTTGGTAGATAGCTGAGAGGCGGAAGACCCTTGCTTGAGTATGCTTTTGAAGCCACAATATATCTAAATTCTGCCTTTTGAGCTGCACCGAGTGATTTGATGGAATTCTATTCAATAGGTAGGCTGGCAATAGTCTTACGATATGCCGCCTGGAGTGCGTCGGCTCCTATGTGCAAATTGTTTCTAGAAGTCAAACGACCTGACTCTAATAGCTTACATTACTCATCCTGCCTAGCTCAAACTTACCCTTCGGTGTTTATAGATGATCTTGTTGGTATTTTTCTGGGTCTAGCAAAGAGGCGGAGCCAAGCCCGAGATGATGCCGATGTATGAATGCACAGACCTCGCCTATCCGACACCTCTCTTTCTTGATCGCGCATCCTTCCCATCTCCGCTTCATCGTCATCACTGAGTCTTCAAAAACATCGGATTTGGTCCTTGAGAAGTATGTTATTGACATTGAGCCTTTGAACAGGTAGGTAAGTGTGACGTTTGGAATCAGGCTTTTCCCAACAAGATGCGCAATCGGATTTTGGACAGAATGAAACGAGGCTGCGAGAAGGCAAACAGATTTCGGCCATGCGCCAAGAACAGATTCCGGTGTCCGCCAATAATTTGGGGAGGTGCGATGCAGGCAAGATGGCAATGCACGCTTTAAAATCTTCACTGTTTCTCGAGTTCGTCTCGATTTTTTTCCACTCCGTTCTCATCTCTCCATCTTCCAAGTGTCCTTCAATATGTCCAGTAGAAAGTCGTACCAAGTCAGCGATGCCGAGTGGGAGTCCCATAGGAGCTCCATCAGACGCCTATACCTAATCGAGAAGAGGCACCTAGAGGGTGACGATGGTGTTATGGATATCATGAAAAAGCTTCACGACTTTTCTGCAACGTAAGTAGGCCGGCGCGTATTGCTACAATTGACAAGGCTGACTGCAGATCAGCAAGGCACAATACGAGTTGCACTTCAAGAATTGGGTCTTTCGCAAGAACTTCAAGAAGAATGATTGGCAAGAGATTAATCTGGTACTTCAGCAGCGTGCTAGAGAAGGAAAAACGAGCGAAGTTCACATCAACGATGAAGTTGTCTCCAAAGGAAAGATTCGCAAAGAGACTCTTCGATACTGTAACGGCCCAACATTACAGCCTTGCTCAACCGGTAACTGGTAGACATATTTCTTGCCGCTGGTGTACCGCCGACCGTGCGAAGTCTAACCCGTGCGCTTCGTAGTGGTGACATGGATGTAGTACGGCGTCTTCTTGACTCCCATGTCGACCCGGACGGTGAATGCTTCCACGGCTAATAGCCGCCGGCTACACAGAGATTGCCACTCTACTCGTGAGAGCAGGTATTGCGGTAACAGGTGCTCTTGCTCGACCGCCACTGCTAGAAACGACCTAGCCGAGAGATGAAGGGCTCGTGCGTCTGATCTTGAATGCAGGCGCTGATGCTCACAACATACCCCTTGCTTCAGTCGTCGAATGGGGCAACCTTTTCATTATCCAGGACTTGATGTTTGCCGGAGTCGAGGTCATTTGTTTCAATGGCGCACTCGTTGGCTGTCCGTTTAGTTCGGGAACACCACCCCTTTCCCGCCCGCTTGCGATCGCTCTTCGAGCGCAGAATGAAGAATTGATACAAGTATTGCTAGATGCAGGGGCAGATATGCAGTCTGAACTCATTAACGATTACAGCTGCTTTCTCGTTCCACAAGAGGCCGTCAAATATCAGTCACCACTCACAACTGCCGTGAAAACTGGAAATCTGGCTTTAGTTGGACGTTTGTTAAGCCAAGGTGTTGATCCGTGCGACTCCTCTGCTCTGCTTGCCGCTACAATTCAGAGCTCGGAAACAGTGCAAAGATTTCTCGGCTTTTTTCAGCAGATGTACCCAAGAGGAAGAAAGCATTATGGGGCTGCAGCATTTAAGAAAGCTATTCGGGACGAAAACACCCCCAATCATCGAGATGCTCGCTCAAAGTACGGATGTAAATTGTCGGGATGATCACAATTGGACCAATCACAATTTCAATTACTCCACTTGGTGAAGCCATTACACACCGAAAGCTGCTAGTAACCCAATATCTCTTGGACAACGGCGGTCACCCTAACAGCGTCGTCGCCGACGTTCGACTATCTCAAGACTACAAATCCCTTCCACGTAGAACGGCCCTCTTGCAAGCCATCATTACCGAGGACATAGCCATTGCTCGAGTGCTCATTCAAGCTGGAGCTGATGTGAGTTGGCTAGCAACCAGGGGTCTAACACGTACACCACTCTAATTTGCGGCTCAGCTAGGAAACTACGACATGGTCCGAATGCTCCTGAACGAAGGTGCGAATATCAACGATGAGCTAGTCTTCTGTGGAGGTGGGACAACTCTGCAACTTGCAGCTATTGGCGGCTATCTCGGCCTAGCAACACTTCTCCTCGACAACGGTGCTCAAGTGAATGCTCCATCGTCAACTGTGCATGGACGAACAGCATTCGAAGGAGCGGCAGAGCACGGTCGCATTGATATGCTCCAGCTGTTGATGCACCGGGGTACTGACCTGACAGCAGATGATGGAAGCCAATACAAAAGAGCTTTGAAATTTGCGGAGAAGAATAGACGGATTGCATCGAGGAATTTTGTGGAACATCTTTATCGCGAAACTACTCAGAGCTTCCGAAGCCCAGAGCTCTGGTTCTGTACTACCTGATATGTGCATACCTCATCACCACGTTTTCAAGTCCATCCAAGTTACAAAGCTTCCTTTCGGTTGTGTCAACATAACTTCTTTTTCTCAGAAGAATGAGATAAGTGCCAACCAACAGCCCGCTTGATCCCTTCCTCCATACCCACGCGAGGATGGTATCCCAGCCTCCGCTTAGCCTTTGTAATATCGAAAGTGCGGACCTCGGCGGTGTACTTGAGCATTCCCGATGTGATGCTTGGCTGTCCTCCCAGCGTGCCCATCCAGTATATCCATTCGAAGATGGAGACAAAGAAGGAGACAATTGCCAACGGAATGACCCAAATATCCTTGTCCGCGATTGGTCGTCCAATTTCAGCCGCGACGAATCGTGAGAAATTCCAGAACGGCCACGGATCGCCGTTAGTCAAGAAGAACGCCTCTCCATCTACTCGTGACTCTTCGGGAACAAATTTCTTCGAGCGAGAAGCCTCCAAGAGCTTTTTCGCGGCCAAGACGTGTCCTTCAGCAGCGTTTCTAGCGTAGATGAAATCGTACAGATTCTTGCCCGTGCCGATTTGGTACTTAGCTTTACCAGTTCGAGCGAGTTCAAGCATATGCTTTGTGAGAACCCGATCGCCCTCACCGAAGACTGTGCAGAGGCGTATTGCCGTAGTGAGTAGACCGTTCTTGCCGTTGGTTTTGAGAACCAGTTCCTCTCCGATCTTTTTGGTCCTCGCATACGCATCGCCATCAACCGGTGCCTCCGGAAGTGGCCAGTTCTCGTCCACCCAAACCAAGTCGTCGTAGGAATTCTGCACGATTGCCGAACTGGAGGTGTACACGTGGATCTTGATACCGCATTCTACAGCGCAGTCGAGGACATTTTGAACACCAGCAACGTTCACTTCTTCGAGCACCTTGGTAGCGGCGAGCGGGTCCGGAGACGCGGTATTGAACATGACTTTGGCGTTGGACTCTTTCAGGGCGGAGAGCACCTCCTGTCTGGAAGATATGCTGCCGTTGATGTATCGTACTCCGGGGAAACGGTTGGACTTGGTCGAGATATCGAAGACCGTGATGCTTGTTGCGGCGCCAGATTCGAGGAGATACTTAACGATGTGGTGGCCGAGCAGTCCGCAGCCTCCAACGACCATGACGGAGCCGAGATCAGACTCCATGATGAATGTACTGGTTGGGAATAGGCTCGAAGAAGTCGGTATGTTGAGATCGCCGCGCAGTCGAGTCAATAGAGATGGTGGGAGGTTGGAGGTTGGAGGGAGGTTTGGGAAGGGTACCTGGTGTGCGGCGTAGGATCGCACGTGAAGTAAGACGCACGGATGGAAACATAGACCACGACAGGCCTTTCGCAAATCAATCCTTGACAAAGGATGTTATACTACGCGCGTGCGTGTGGCACCGTTCTCTAACCGATATATACTCACCAAATGCCACAGTACAGGTTTACCGGCTGGCACGTGCAAATCATATTTCTATCCATGAAGCATCATCAAACGGACACTCCGATATAATAGGTTTAATATGGTAAGTCTTGATTTCGTAACTCGTAGTTATCCAAGTCTTGTAACTCTATTTCCCATGTCCATCACGTGGCATGGAGCCGGAAGAAGATGGAATACGGTTTGACTGAATGCATTTATTCACCTCTCCGAGTGGTAAATATTCGGACATATACGCACGCAATGAGCAGTTCTACGAGGATTTCTTGATTACTGTGTCGATCTGAACTTCTCCCGAACACGATTACGTACCTCTTGCATGTCTGGATTCTTGCACTCGGCTGCCCGTTAGGGTAATGCTCAACGTGTTGCGGGATTGTTGACGAAGTACAGAATTATGTTCAGCCTCAAGCTCAAGATCAACAGTAAATGGCGAAAGTTCAATCGAAAAAAGTTAGGTAAAGCTCAACCACGTCTAAGCGGAGATTATATTTATATCTCTCACTCACGGTCGATTCCATTGGCTGGTGCAACGGTGATTCTCTTTAATTTCGCGTTAAGTTCTCTTTGGTTTTGGTTCTTTGGTTTTGGTTCTTTGGTGTTGGTTCTTTGGTTTTGGTTCATTGAGTTGCACGCGGGAATGCAGCCGAGCTGGCTGGTACTGTAGTAACTCTGGTCTCGAAACCAAGCCTTTAAGCGATCGGGTGCGGATCCAGCTTGTTCTAGAACTGCGAGTGGCTGCCTTTGTGGCTGACTGCCCAGACGACGACACTACATGCTAATGCAGGTAATGCCACAGCCGATCTTCACTTCACTCACGCATATGCATTCGCAAGGGCATAGACGTCCTACCACGTAAGTGTATTCTCGGCTCGGGAAGATGGCGAAAAGACTTCAATTGTCTGTGATACCAGCGCTCTGCTGAGCTTTGCAAGAAGAGCTGGAAGAATACCACTTGTCTTTCCTCAATTGAGATTTCATGCTGCACAACGTAATACATATCGCTTGTCGACATGACTGATTACCTGGCTGCAGTTGGACGGGACGTTGGAAAGGTTGGTACAGACTCCAGCGGCCTCACTCGTTACTCCCTAAAGCTTCAAGTACCGCCAGGAATCCACCACGACACCGAACCTGAGTTGTCTCTGGAGTACTGTCAGGGAGCACCAAATGGGAGTCTTGGTGTCGGATGGGCCCTCGGAGGCGTCTCTTGCATTCGTAGAGCACCCTCAAACCTGGCATACGATGGTTTCAACCCAGCACCCTCTAATTACGACCGCTTTCAACCCAAACTGACCTTAGATGGGGCCGAGCTGCTGAACATATCACCATCCGGCAAATATGATGCTCAAGATGCACAATACACTACCGAGACCGAGATCATCAGCAGAACCGTAACACGACTAGCAGCAGGTTTTCTTGTGCGCGACTCAACTGGCCGCTGAGCTGAGTACGGCACCAGCGATGACAGCCGTGTCTTGATATCTGGTCAACAAACAGTAAGAGAATGGCGCCTTAAGAAATCTATTGATTACCATGGTAACACTGTCACCTACGCTTATGTTACATCTCCCCAAGTGGGCAGTTCCTCGCACGACGTCAATACCTGCTATCTTTCCAGCATCCGCTATACTTCGAATGAAAAGACTGGATATCAAGGGAATCGCGTTGTTAAGTTCGATTATTCGCCCCGTACCGATCTAGTAATTCAAACTGTTCAAGGCGACAAATGCACATGGGCTTCGCTTCTGACTGCTATTCGCTTCGGCGTCATCCGAGGCGATGACGTTCGGATCAACCGTTCCTACGAAATAGGATACTCGACATCCCAATATACCGGTGATTCGTACCTCACAGCAGTGATCGAGACCTCGTTTGATGGTAACAACAAAGTCAGCTTGTTACCGTCGACATTTGGCTACACAATGCCAGGGGTTTCTAAACAGGAACTCTTTAAAACCGTCCCGCAGCGGGTGATCCCACTTCAATCGACAACCCATAATGTCGCACTCTTTACGATGAACATCAGCGGCCGATGCCTCGCAGATTTAGCATGCGTTCGATACGATTCGGGCCAACTGTCAATCAAAACATATCTCGCTGTCAGAAACTCAGACGGGAGCACCAGCTGGGATCCATCCAATGGTCCCGGAGCGGAGGCAACCTTACCACCAATGAATTTCAGCAAGGGATTTCCTAGTATCCTAAGCCCGGATATGAATAACGATGGACGTGCAGATTTCATCGTTCCTTACCCCGATAGTGATAACCATGTTCGTTTTTCAATTTCTCAATGCGTCGGAACGGGATTTCAAAATGCTAAGACGAAAACAACAGCGTTTAAATGGACCGAGGGGTCGAAGTTCATGGCCATGGAACGCAGTGGACGTGGTACTGTAGACATCGTTCAAATCTTCACCGATCAGCAGAAACTTACGTTCAGAAATTTTCCTGGCGTGAATCAAAATGGCGAAATTGGTTTGCAAGATGCAGTAACTACGCCAACAAACTATGAGAATACTGGCACTAGTGATTGGTTCCAACTCAATCACGCTGGCACGGGAGCTAAGAGTCTTGTTCGAATCTGGGCGCTGGACATTGGCAAAGGTCAGAGTCAAATTAAAGCGACTACCTTCATGTTGGCTAAAGAAGACTCTACTGGTGGTTTTCGCGAAGTCACGACCTCCTTGCTTGGAGAGCCTGTTCCCGCCACGCAGACTAAATACAGTGTCCTACCTTGTGACATCAACGCCGATGGCACACAAGATATTGTGCTTGCAACCGCCGAGTACGGCAGCGGCGGGATGGCATTGACGTTCACTACATACCTTGGAGACGGATATGGTGGATTCAAGAAGCATGGCAACACTATCAAGAGAGTGCCAACTGCTCCTATACCCCTGAACGCCCCAGAGTACGGTCAATTCCACATGACAAACCTCAACGGGTCAAACTACCCTAGTTTGAGTTATGTTTATCAAGAAAAGAACTCGAAATCATACGTATGTGTATCCGTCGATGGTCGTAGTGACGGGTTGTTCGGAGACGCGACTCTCTATACCATTGCGGGAGACCTGCCTTCTAGTAAGATGGAGGTTCTTTCAGCTGATATTAACGGCAACGGCATGGGGGATTGGCTTTTTTACACTCTCGAAAACGATGCTCCTCGAGTGGTTCCTATCCAGAATCGTGCGACTGTCACAGATTTTCTTTCTTGGGCACAAGACTCTATGGGGTTACGTACAAGTTTGACCTATGGTTGCTTGTCCGATCCAGCGGTCTATGCATCCGGCGTTGACTGGAAAAAATACACCAACGATGCTAAAGACAGTTATCCTGTGATAGCTGCACCCAACTACGTCGTTACACAGCTGGAGCACCACAACGACACATTGGTCAATTCGATGGACTACCACGTTTTGATTAAGAAGACTTACGGGGGAGCGCGGATCAATGTTCTAGGCAGAGGTTGGCAAGGCTTTGACGAAATACATACTACCAATGCTTCCGATGCTGTCCTTACAACAGAGAAGTATCTTCAAATATGGCCGTTGACAGGCACGAAGCGTCAGATCGACGCGAAGACGCCAGGCGGAAAATTACTGAAGTCTAGTAAAACGTCCTATGAACATCTCTTCACAACCAGAGGCCCATGGAAAATCTATCGAACCAACAAGACGCTCGAGCAGACTGACATGATGGATGAGGGCATTGTAGCTCGTTCAAACGCCACCAGATACAAATATGATGAGTACGGCAACATGATTTTGCAATCACCTTCGGAATCGCAACTTGGGCAGCTCGTGTTCCAGTCATGGAAGAGGTGTGCTTATGCAACGATTGACGGGGTCACGAATGTGTTGACCAGCGAAAAGCTTTCAGCTAATGAGAAAAATGTCAACATGTCGAAATTTGAGCTGGGAGATTCTTCATTGAGACTCTACGAGAACGATACATCACGAGCAATTCTCAGAACTGTTTCAGAGTGGTCAACTGATGCTGGGATATTTTCAACCAAGCAGATTGCGTTCAACGATTACGGAAAACAAATTCGAACAATAGACGCAGCAGGGCTACAAAGATCGACGACTTATGATTATGTCTTCAAAGCCTTTCCAATCAAAGTGACTGAACAAGGTCAAGGTGTTTCGTCCATTGAGTTGGCGGCTTTCGACGAAGCGAGTGGGTTAGAAGTTGCCAGGTTAGAGGCAAATGGTTTGCTGACGTGTTACGGCATGGACGGATTCGGAAGAGTATATGAAACACGTTCAAGGGCTGCCGAGCAAGGAAAAAGTACGATTGCAGCAAGCGAGTTCCTTGCCCAGAGACCTTTCGTTACGGACCCAAGCCTCTCAGCATTGCTTGCAAGCAGCCATTTAGACCCTCAACGAAAGATCAGCTTCGAGAGGCAGAAAAGCCCGTCTGGGTCAGCATATATCTCCGCGAGAACCGTAACCTATTCCCAGGAAGGCACTAGTGGTCAGCATGAGCTTGTTGAGTATGTGGATTGCATCAAACAAGTTCGCAAACGAAGCTCTTGTGATGCCGATGATGCTGAAAAACTCTGGCTATACTGGGAGTATGACTCGCGCGGCCAACATCTTTTCGAAAGTTTCCCGACCAAAGTTCCAGCTTCTGTTGGACTTGATTGGCTTCCAAGTCGTTCATCTGGCACCAGGTCAACATTCGATACTCTTGGCCGACCTATAATACGAGTACGTCCCGATCACGGGGAGCAAGATCATTCCATCGTGTCCACGACAACCTATCTTGACGGCGGTGCCAGGATCCAGGAGAAAACGATGACTTCCAAGGACCCAAATTCTCCTTTGGTGAATGCTACCCAGCTGGCAGTGCTTGAAAGACGCTATGTACACATCGGCAAAGAAGACCTTATTTTGGAGAACGTCGATGAGAACGGCCTTCGCTCGAAATTCCAGTATGATGCTTTTGGCAGGTTGATCCAGTGTACTGATGCGGCGAGCCAAACAGGGCTTCGTTCCTACAACTCGAGCGGAGATATTGTTAGTCTTGACAACGCCTACCGGAATGTCGCCGGTATTGCAGGGACTCCAGCAGTGCGGTACGAATACAACGCTGCGCGCCAACTCGTCACTCGAGTCAATGCTGCTAAAGAAGTCGTTACTTATCAGCGAGACGCCAAGGGCCGGTCTTTGCTGAAAGTAGGTAAAGACGGACGGACTGTGAAGTATGTCTACGATTTAGGAGGCTTCGAGAACGTGTCATCGATCACGATCTTCCCGCGCGACGTTGAAAGCCCTTTCGAAAGCCTGTTCGAATTTACATACGATCACCGTGGTCGAGTCAAGGATCGTAAGTTGACTCTTGGGGATGGTAGCAGTTATACCACTTCGGTATCGTACAACTGGCAGGATCATGAAGTGCAGAAGGTGCTTCCAGATGGAGCAATCCTTACGCATGAATATCATGGTTCTGAGATAGCGTCCAGCACCTTGTCCGGTGGATCTGCTTCGACGTGGTCATTGAAAGCGGAGACACTGAAGTACAGTGCTTATGGCAGGCCGGAAAAGCTAACACTTCAAGGAACTGGGATGAAGGAAGCTTTCACGCACGAATGGAAGTACGACTCTCAAGGCTTCCCAGTCAGTCATAGCCTCACCACTGACAGCAAGACCTTGGTCAAGGATGATTACCTCTACAATGATTTGGATCAAATCGCACGAAGGCATGAGTTTGTGACGGGGAATACGACAGACTATGTGTACAACGGAAATCGACTTGCGTCCTCTCAATCTGGTAACGGGGCCATAAACTCTTACACCTATGATGCAGCAGGCAACCTGAAGAAGAAACGAGGCACTACTATTGATTATACCCCTGGTCGGGCAATAGGAACAAAGGATGGCGGCACTGCATTCGACATTACTTATGATGGTGCTGGACGTGTGAGTCGAAGAGTTACTGATCGCTCAGCATTTGGCTTCGCATACGACAGTCTAGGCTCACTGAAGTCACTGGAAGACTCGGGCCACGGAATTTCCGTTGAGTTTCTTTCCGATTTCGAGGGGGAGATGTTACATCGAAAGCATTCGGATAGCTCCTCAGACTTATTCGTCAGTGATGACTTCAGCATCCACATTCAAGCTGATGGCTCGCGTACGGTTCGTCACAAGCTGGCGAATGCCAACAACGCCGACAGTGCAGGACACATACTCGGTACTATTTCAAACGTGTACGAATCTACCGAGTCGAAACGCCCGCTTGGAGGAAGTCGCACCACAAGTATTCAATTCACTGATACCAAAGGTAATGTAACCCATACATTTAACGGTGAGGACACGAGTCTGCGCGAAAAGTTAGAGTACGACGACTTTGGACTACTGGACTCTGGCACAGCAGATGGTCTAAAGGACGACACAATCTCGACGTACGAAGGGAACTACTTCGATAAGACAATTGGCCTGGTCAACTTCCGCGGACGTTGGTATGATCCATTGGTAGGCCGCTTTACCACCCCTGACGACTTACTCAACATCAGCTCCTTGATCCGTACTGATGGTCTCAACCGCTATGCCTTCGAAAATAACGACCCAATCAACAACACCGACCCTACGGGGCACTGGAGTTGGTCTGCAATTCTCGGCGTCGTTGTGAGCGTCGGTCTCATCATCGGTGCCATCGCCTTAACGGTCGTTACAGGTGGTGCGGCGGCCCCTTTGGCGGCAACAGGTGGTGCGGCGGCCCCTTTGGCGGCAGCAGGCGTTGGAGCACTAATAGCTGGTGGCGTAGCAGGCATTCAGTATTCAGTGGAGCACAAAGACGAAGAGAACGCGGGCAAATTCTGGTATGTCTAATATGTTTGGCGAATCCAAACTCCCTTTCCTCTCCTCCCTCTTTACCCCTTTCCGGTACAATTCTCTTTGTAATGCATGAACTGTTATTAGGGGTGGCTTTGCCACAACCGTTGCCATCAACGCCGCCATCGGAGCAGCCACCGGTGCCCTCGGTGCCGTCGCCACACCAGCACGAACGGCAAGCGGCATGGCTCGTATCGCCGTCAAAGCAGCCCTCGGAGGCACATCCTCAGTCCTCAACAAAGCGACCGAGCGAGGCGTAGACAACTTGTTCTACGGGACCCATCATAATCTCTTCGAGGGCGCAGCGACAACCTTCCTCACGGGTGCATTCGTGGGTGCGGTTTTTGGTGCGGCCGGAGGAAGCGGCGGCGGCAGCTCGCCCAACAAGATAGTTGGCGTCAACAAGTTCGAGGGCTCCTTCAAGCTCAAGAATTTCTCGGGTTTCTGGCAGATCTTGGAACCGAAGCCGACGAACCCGTGGGCGAATTTGACCAAGGAGACTTGTTGGAAAGGTGCGATGGCCGCTCTGAAGCCAGGTGGTAAGATCTCCGCCTGGGGAGCGCAGCAAATCGGACTAGATGAGCGTGTGAAGTCTTTCGGGAGAGATTTTGTAAGGACAAACTTGTCTTGAATACCCGATTAGGCAATTATATAGGGATATCACGTGTTCCAAAACTTATCCCCTCCCAGCTATATGTGTACTTTCACTAGCTTTTACAACCTACTTCAAACCTTTTTTATCTTCTTATTCTTCTTGAAGATTGGAAGCATGGCCATCTTGAATAACGCCAGTTTCTACTCATTCAATCCCGGTATCACGAGTCTGAACTATTGCCTCAATGGACATTCCATGAATAGGTTAGCTAAGATCGATTTCAATGCGTGATATGTGAGCCGTATAATCAAAGTCTAGGCCTCAACTTCAAGGAGGCCAGACCGGAATCGAACAACTTGGTTGGTACGTGGTACAAACTTGGAGAAGTGTGTATATCATTTAGTGTTCGACACCCGATAACGTCACATGATTCTAGAACGCTCCGAAGCTGATGTTCAGCGTTGGTTTGTTGAAATTGGTGATCATTCGCTATTGAAGCCTGCATTAGTCTTCCCGTTGGTAAGGGTGCCAGCCCCGCATATGCAGCTGTCATACCTATTAGACTAGCTGCAGCTTCTACTATTCGAGACTCAGCTGAGGAACCACCATGCAGATGAGCTGGGAAGGATGCAAGTCACGTCGGGTAGATTCAGCCAGCCACAATTCCTACCTTTGAGCCAAGAGTTCATCTGTATATCCAAGCAATCTAGCCCGCAGTAAGCGCTCCAAGTGAGAAGGGTGAACTGGTAGCCTTCCAGCGCCTGATGAGTTCTCACAGCGGGGGACATTCAAACTCGTTGACTAGAGAAACTTCCCACTGCTTCCCAGCTCTCATGAAAATCGGCCTCTAAGCAACGATTATCCAATTCCCGGCTTTGACCATGGGTACTCCATCGAAACTTATCTACTTGAAAGCTACATCCCAAGTAGAAGCATTCATTGCGGACCTGCCCCCAAAGGATATCGACTTGACACAGATAGTCCTTTGCGGACCCGTCAGTATTGCTACCACGAGCGAATACGCCTCCTGTCCTACTGTGAACACTGTTCCTTTATATGACTATTAAAAGGATGAGATTGTGTGGGCTTGTCTAGGGGCAACCCGAGAAATTGGGCTCCTCAAGGAAAATGTGGTCAATGTTTGGCGCATCGGTGCGCATTTTGCACTTCAATCTTTCGAACATACGCCCTTGACTACTTTTTGGATGTCTCCGAGCGTAATCCTTGCAAACAATATTATCAGCGTCGGTGTCCACAAACTTAATACTACTGAACCGGAATCTACGACCTTAGCACAGAGGAATGAGAACAATCAATGGGTAACTGTGCCGTTCAACACAAAGTCTAAAATGTACACTGGGGAGCAAAGTACTTTCTTTCAAGGCTCAGATCCAAATATCACATATGTCTACAACATAAGGACACCTCTGACGCAACCGGAGAATACCCTCATCATCAACCTGATCAAAGCAAGCCTTTTCAAGGACTTGAGCCACGACCACTCCCTCCTGTGGCAAAGTCACGAGGTCAACCTTGGCTTCAATGTCGCCGACCCGGTTGTTCAATTGATAACTACCGATAAAGCCACCGAGAAACACAGACTGTACTTTTTCAGGCTCAATCAGCCTGGCCAAAGCATTGACATCGCATATGTCCGGCTCAGGAAAGATGGCTCCGTTGAGTCGTACGAGAGCACATTCGAGGCACACGGACGGCACAGCCTTCCAACGTAATTCTCCAAGTACGCTCGGGGGCTGAAAGTAATCGACCTTGGCGAACAGAGGGTTCTTTTAGCGTGGGAAGATGACAGGAAGGTTATCAAAGAGTCCACGAAGGTTTTACTTTCTGGGCAGCCTGAAGAGCTAAGTCCTTGCAAGCCTAAGGGAAGGATAGGGATGATTGCGGATGACGGGGCGGTCCCCGGGCCAGCTGGTTGGAAGGACATCGAGATCAATTTCGAGACACCACCGAAAGACAAAGAAGCCAATTTTACATTTTCTGCTGTTGTGGTTCCGGAGAAATTCGTTAATTGAGCAGTGTCATTTTCTTGAAAACCCCCCGAGAGAGATCGTAGCGGTGTTATGTAAACGCATGCTTGAGGCACTTAGCTTTCTTCAATGTTGTCCGTGTCTAGTCAGAATCATCATCGTCGTCAGTCGACTCATTGATTACATCCTTTGACTCTTACGTAATGAAATATTTAAGACAGCCCAAAAATGGGCCGAATGTTGCTACAGAAAATCGAGAGAGACGATACTTGGACGTCTCGGAGGAGCGACGGAGAGTGCGGAGTCCATGAGAGCGATCTAGCTCCAGCTTCTACGATATGCAGAAAGCTAATTTATATTCAATGTCGGATTCCAAGGCTTTCTTACTACGGCACGAAGCTAAGCCGCTTCTAAGGTCGCAAAGGTATCTGCGTCTACATGGCTATAAGGAGCGCGAAAGTTTTCCAGACTAGAGAGAAGTCCGAGATATGGTTTCAGCGATTAGATCGAAGTGGCCTTTTTTGGGGGGGGGGGGGGGGGGGGGG
>AJFK01001070.1:0-18041 GCA_000467715.1 Hysterium pulicare CBS 123377
AGAGCGGGAAGGGCGTTGGTGGGGTGGATCCGAAGGGCATTGTTTTGACTTCTTCTGTGCTCTGCGATCGGCCTGGTAAGTTCGAATGCTGAGGTTGACGGTGTCGTGAAGCTGTTAGGGAGAGCTTATGGCGGGGTTGGTCTGGGGTTAATTAGGAGTCCCCGAAGAGCAAGGGATGGGTCAGATTGGAACAATCAATGCCCGGATTTGACTCGGACAGAAGTCCCAGCTTTAGTCCGAAGCGCTGAAGGGTGAAAGACTCCCTTTGTCGTGGTGTTTGTAGGATTCACGATGAACGTTACGAGACCGTGTGGAATGACTCGCGCTTGAAGTTTAAGGGTTCAAGCTTCCTTGTCGATAGCGATAAAGCCGATAAGAAACGCCACAAAGCCACACCCTTCTGGATAGGGCTGAAGTGGATACTCGAGAGTTGTTCGAAGAAAGAAGCCAGAGTAGATGGAAGAGAACAGACGGTCGAACGAAGAGAAATGGGTGTTTGTTGTATGCGTTTGTTGTCGGCTTCTCCTCATTTCTAATTGCGGTCGATCGGATCATGCGCCGATCGACTGGAGGGACAGCAGAACGTATCACGAGCACAGGTGTTGGCAACCCTTAACGCCTGGTTAGCTCTCCATAGCCGCCATCGACCCTGCAGCTACCTACCGTGCAATCACCTATAACATTATCTCCTCGGAGTCCAATGTTGTAGCCACTTGAACACGGCCTTATTCAAAAGTTCTATTCGGTTGTTTCTACCGTTCCACTATATCTATCGTTCCCATTGCAGACTGTGAGATTCACGATAGTAGAGATGTTGCTGCCCAATTACAATGTAAAATTATGACATTGCAAGCCTATTAAAATACATTATGAATTAAATATTTCCAATCATATTAGAGACAATACCATTACATAACCCAATATCCGTCGAGAAGCTGCCGGTACGAAATCATATTGCTTGGGTGAAGGCCTTCAAACCTCTCAAAACCACTGCGACAACCACCCCTGGCACCAATTATACCACTGATCACTCGTATACGGCGTCTTGCCCGTCGTGCTACAATGCCCATCATACTGGATGTTTGAGTTCGCCTTGTAGCAATCCGCATACTGCTGTCGACATCTATTATTCGCGCTGCTGTAGCTCTCCGGTGGGCTCCTTCCTGACTTGCAACTGTTCGCGTAGGACATGCACCAATTGTATTGTGTGGCACAGCCGTCTTGACACGCATCCATATGATGGCCGGGCTTGTAGATAGGGCAAGTGTTGAAATTCTTTTGGTTGAAGAGCTTGAAGGGGTAGGATGATCTTTGGGTGGAAACGTCGTTGCAGCCAACGCAAGGGAGCTGGTAGCCGCCAACGCATTTAGATCCCGCCCATGGAGTGGGAGTTGCACAGATGCAGGATGATGTCGGGGCTGGTGTGGCGCTCGTGGTTGTAGGCTTGGTCGAGGACGGTGCCGGCGGAGGAGAGTAAGAGTTTGAAGGAATTGGGCAAGTTGTTGTGATGGTTGACAGGGTGGATGATTTCGATGTTGAAGAGGGCGTGGGAGTAGGTGTCGAAGAAGACGTGGAGCTAGAGGACGTCGAGGAAGACTTGGATGTGGAAGAGGGAGTTGGGGTAGGCGTCGAAGAGACGGAACTAGATGAAGGAGTGGGAGTAGGCGTTGATGAGGACAGGGAGCTAGAAGAGGGAGTTTGGACGGGCGTTGAGGAAGAGGTGAAGCTGGACGAGGACGTGGGAGGAGGTGTCGAGGACGGTATGGAGCTAGAAGGCAAGACTGGAGGACCGCATGGATCTGTGGACTCCAGGTCGGTAGCCACATACAGATTCAGACGCTGTGGTCCACCGCATGTTTCCGACGAGTTACCTGAATGATTGTTAGTGAAGAGTAGTCTGGATTTAACGTCTCTTACCGTTACAAGGCATCGCGCAATCACTCGCAGGTGCGGGAGTTGTCCCGTTACCAAGAACGACACCGCAGTAACATTCTTGCCCAAACTCGGTACCCGCGAATGGAAAGCCCTTAGCACCGCAGGTATCGAGGCAAAGCTCCGTGGTCATCTGGGACGCGTTGAGGAAGTCATATTGGGAGTAGTCCAAAGAACGACCGCTAAACCCTTCAGTGTAGCAGCCAAGCGACATGTAGTCCGTAGATATGGCAATGTCATCGGCATCGGGGAAGGTAGGGTCCTGGTAGATAGAAATCCTATCTTGACCACCGCAGATCTCACCATTGTCTCCGTTACAGGGCAAGTTGCAATCTTCGGCTGGAGCAACACCGCTGGAGACGCTGGCACCACAGAAACATTGACCGTAGTATTCAAGTCCGGCATATCGGTAGTTGTTTCCCTGGTATAAAATATTAGACTTGTGTTTGGGGAGCTTAGTTTGAACATACCTTGCAAGCCGCAGCGCATATTTCAATTGTGGCATTATTGAACTCAATTGGAGCCTGGAAAGGAAGGGAACGATTGTATACGCCATCGTAAAAGCATCCCGAGTAGACGAAAGTAGTGAATGGATAAGAGCACGGGGGCTCAGGAGGATTGTTTCGGGGTCGAAGAGTAGCAGTAGTTGAAGGAATGAAAGCAGCTACTGCCAAAATGGCAGATAGCTTCTGAAGAGACATAACGAATGACGCGAAATAGATGCAGTGGACGAAAAGAATGAGAGATCTGCAAGCGTTGCTTACATTTGAGCTTCAACGGCAGGATCGACTTGTATTCATACTTGTTTCGTCCGCTCTCAGCTCGTGGCGGCCACCATGCGGGAACTTATCGAGTTTCCCACGCATGATGGAGAAGCTGCCGGGTTCAAGAGAGAGTTCTCGTGATGGCATGATCTAGGCTTTTCAAGGGTGATGGCGTACCTGAAAGAAGCAGTTTTGAGGAGAGCACCGACGCCTCCAGGGGTAGCTGACTGTTTAGGAGAAGCGTTGTGGGATGGAGGCTGCATTAGACAATGCTTCGATCGCCTTATCAGGAACACACCTTCGGCTGAGGATACCTTTCGTACGTTTTCGGGGCGTACCCATGCTGTTGGCTATCTGGAGGCGTATTGGTTAATATGGAAAGTTGACGAATTTAGGGTTCGCGTTCCTGATGGCTTGCTACACGCCGAAATATTGTCCGAGCAAGATCCCATACAGTTTTCCGATAACAAGGACGCAGGTCGCGAAAAGACATTTGCGCGCACTTTCTAGCAATTCTACTTGATTTAATATATAAATCCTGCTAATCCAACTGAATCCTATTGTAGAGACTCAACGCCTTTGTTGGCTTTTATGTATACCTAGGTAGATCTCCCCCGCCAGATTATAAGCTAGCGCCTTCTCTTTAGCATGTTTATCTCCGGCGCTACAGTAGAGCAACGTCCGCGCATCCTTGGACACCTGCACGACTCTTTGCGCTCCGTCACACATCATCGCCCGCTTTGGGAGACTACACATTATCGTTGTCAACAGTATCGGTTTCTCGGTAGGCACTGAAGCCTATTGTTTCCATTCTAGATGGAAGGCTTCGGAATCTTCTTTCAATGGCGACGTCGTCAGTGAAGAATTCATCTTCAGGATTCACTCTACTGGAACTTGAGTGGCATTATCGAGGCTTGATCGCCGCTTCCTTGGTCATCACCACCAGTCTACGTGCCTAGATAACTGGTTTGGATGCCGGAACAGCCTCGGAGCCAGTTACCGTTTCGAAGCTTGAGTCGGGGAAAGTCAAGTAATGAAGCTTCTCTGGGTCATGCTCGAACCGCCTCGAACTGTTGTCCCCAACGTAGACTGAGGGGTGCCCAAATGTCGGATATTCTAGCGCATCAATCTCTATCGTCAATAACGGAATCGCTCAATATGGGTGCTCTTGGACGCGTCACTCTTCACTAAGCAGGCGATACTTCAAGCCATTCAGGTGCCGAGTGGTAAAGCATAGTGAAGAGACACACATCATCGAAGAGTACTGTAGGTCTCGGTCGGGAGTGGCATCATCTACTGTACTCTCAAGGTAATGGCTTTGCGATGGAGGCGCCTTCCATATTCTCCTAGGTCAGGGCTTGTTTTCTTCCCTGCCCCTTCCCTTCTCTATCACTTTCATCAACGCCAGCAGTTGTCGTCCCATTTCCTGTCACTCTCCCCATCACTCTTCTCATTGTTAGAGCACGGTATCATCATCTTTTCGCACTGGCATCACTATTGGTATTCTTGTCAATCAATTCCCTCAGATACCGATCGTTATGCCCGCCATTACCAATAGAAAGAGGAAGAACAGCCAACACAGGACCATGACCTCTCGAGAAAAAGGCAAAGTGCGCATCCTGGAAGGATCTGAAAATGGCTCACAAGAGTTTTTTCTGAAGCTCCCTCGTTTGCGGTCGAGTCTTCCAACTTCCCGAACATTCTCAAACATCCGCAGAGGGAGCATCAAATTCTTTGCAGTATTCCGTGGGGGGAAGAGTATGTCGCAGCCCACCCAATGTGGTTCCATGCTTACCATTAAGAAGCTAGCCCTCCCACTGCAAACCCAGCTACGTTCGAAGGGTGCTCCACGGAATCCAATACGTCTAATGGGACGAAACCTACCTCCACCCGCCCTCTTCAGAGCCAAAGCGTGCCGGCAATCATAGTTTCGCAAACAAACACGCCATCTTCTGAAGCCAAGCTGTCAAAAGCAACAGCTTTCGATGGCGAGTCTGAACCCACTCCTGAACCAAAGCAAACTCGGCCATCGATTCTGCACATAAGCAAATCCACTCCTGGACTTTCACGGCAACTTAGTAGCAAGATATCCAATGCCATTCTCCAGAACTCAACTGTAGTACATCGTCCAAAGCTTCGCTCTAGACCGACCATTATTGATTCGTAAGTTGATTTTGACTGCAGCGAAGCTAAGTCGCTTCATCACTGTTCCTAATTTCATCTTAGATCGAGCCCAAACCATCCCGACTTAGTACTACGGTCGCCAACACCAGGTATGCCACCTTCTCCTTCAAACACTGTTGACGTAACTGTTCTGCAATCGCTACAGTCCAGTGCCAATGGGCGCAGTATTTCTCCTCTTAGCCTCAAATCCACGGCACCAACATCTGTGGTTTCCTCGGGGGGACCGAGATCAGCCGATACCACGCACATAAAGGGCGACAGGGATTCACGCCTCATCATGAATAATGGATCATCTCTTTTCGAGCTTTCTACGGAAAACGTTGAAAAACAGTGGGTTGTGTTCCCTCGACAAGATGCCCCTCGACTTGTACAGCCATCCATCGCTACAGTTGAGAATGCGGCTTCTGCGAAGATCTACCTTGAGTCCCATTTCAACGCTCTTTTCGCGGCTGAAAGCACCCCTCGCTCCCTTCGTCGTCGGAATCTGGAAAGAAGACTGTTCACCATGGTTTTGTCGAACGATGAACGCCACCAAAAACGCCAAGAATGGTGTCGAGCCGAGAGCGACCATCTTCGTCAAACGCGAAGCATGAAATCCAAAACTCTAACTCGACAGAAGCTCAAAGGCGTGCATCTGTCGAGTTACGACATCGTCAGAGTCCTTGGAAAAGGTAGCTTTGGCGTGGTCCGATTAGTTCGGGAAAGAAGTGAGCCATCTGGACGCAACAGCAACGATGACTGCGAGCGGGTTCAGGCTCTAGATGGAGAATTTGGGATGGGGTCTTTGAACAGGAGGGTTAACCGTGACCCTAGTCGGAAGAGCAAGCAGGTCTACGCCATGAAAGTCATCAGAAAGTCTGACATGCTTCGGAACAGCCAGGAGGGCCATCTGCGAGCTGAAAGAGACTTCCTCGTTGCATCGGAGAATTCGCGATGGGTAGTCCCTCTTATTGCCAGCTTTCAAGATAACAACAACCTATACCTCGTCATGGAATACATGGTTGGGGGCGACTTCTTAGGCCTCCTACTCAGAGAAGATATCCTCGATGAAGGTGTTGCTCGATGGTACATTTCTGAGATGATTCTGTGTATCGAAGAGGCGCACAAAATGAACTGGATCCATCGAGATGTGAAGCCCGACAACTTCCTCATCACGGCTTCAGGTCATCTCAAGATTTCAGATTTTGGTCTTGCATTCGATGGACACTGGACACACAATCAGACTTATTACAATGAGCAACGTTACAGTCTTCTTCGAGATCTGGATATCCACCTTACAGGCGACGCTCAAGATCGTGAAGAAGATTTGGAAAGGCAAAATGCCCAGAATGTCGCGAACGTTATTAACGGCAGAGTTCCCGGGAGAGAGCGATTTGAGCCGAAAACCGAAGCCATCAGCGGGCCTATAATCGACTGGCTGAATCGTACTCAGAAACGAACCTTCGCCAAAAGTGTCGTCGGAACAAGCCAGTATATGGCCCCCGAAGTGATCAGAGGTGAGAACTATGATGGCAGATGTGATTGGTGGAGCATCGGCATCATTCTCTACGAGGTAAATAATGGTCCATCAACAGCTAAGCGAGAACCTTTACTCACGCAGCAACAGTGCCTCTACGGATGTACTCCGTTCTTCTGCGAAAATAGGACTGCGACCAAAGAGAGAATACTTGTAAGCAGACGATGTTCCACATGCCTGTGCACTTCTTAAGGGTTGACCATTATAGCGTCACAAACACATGTTGAAGTTCCCCGTTGAACAACGATTCGCTCGCCCGAGCAGTGACCGAGTTCCCCTGATGCCAGTCTCACGCTATGCAATGGACCTCATCATGCGATTGTTAGAGGACAAGGAGATTCGACTGTCGGCGAGAAGATATAGGGAGAATGATCTTGCCATGACCAGGAAAGCTCTTGGAGCGCGCCATATCCGCAACATTCATCACACTGGTCTTGTTGTCTTTCCAAATGATGCCGAGGACATCAAGAATCACCCATTCTTTCGCAACATTGAATGGTCCACGCTCCATCTGACCCGCCCGCCGTTCATTCCCAGGGTCCGTGGCAACCAGCCTATCACAAAGTATTTTGACGATGAGGCTGATATCATGAGCGGGTCCGACCACCTTGACTCTTCGAGCTATGCTAGCGAAAATAAAAACGTTGCTGCCTCTCCGGATAATGCCCAGGATAAACATTCACCAGTGGATTCTCAGCAAAAGCGTTGGGATGCTGCCAAACAACCTCTCCTTCACGAATCTAACGCTATTGAGAAATACAAGAAGCGCAGGAAGGAGAAGAAGAGGCCTAGGGATAAATTACTCAGGGACCCTGAAGTTGGAAGGACCGTCTTGGAAATCAGAAAGAAGGGTGCCTTCATGGGCTATACGTATCGAAGACCACAATTTACGTTGGCGGAGCTCGAGGACCGGATCGGAAGACAACCATTCCCGCGACAGAGCATATTACCTGTGAGTGCGTAGTCACCCAGCTGGTCGGATATTTGGGTGACGTAAGTTACTCCCTCGACAACGCCTTTTACCTCTCCTACTTTATTGTTTCGTATTCTTCAGATTAGAATGCATCCTATTAAAGACTCTCAACGCTTTCTTGTTTTGCTCCAAGCGAACTGGAAATTTGTTGTCGACTCTGTGTAAAAGAAACGTAATCTGCAGTGATCTAGGTCGCTGGTGAAGCTCTATCGCGTGTTTATACCAACGAAGCTATGACGGTTTTCTCACCGCCTTCCTAAAGAGATGTTCTGCCGCCGTATATCTATGTATTTTGGATTTGATTTTCGAAGGACATCCGGATTATCTCTTGTTCCGGCTGCGGAATACCCTTTTAGGAAAGCGGTGAGAAGGCCCTCAAAGCGTCAAAGCCCCAAAGCCCCTTAAGCGAAACTAGATCAAGGGCCAAAGAGAAGATGCTCTAGGAATGCCTATTCACTGGGTTCGAATCGGCATGGGCTCCTGCAATTCACTATACGCTTTCGGTTGCTTGGTGATCACTCGGCCAAATCCCGGCTCATTAATGATTTGTTGACCTTACGAAGTTATCCCCAATTCGTTCTCTTCTTGATGCCCATCACCAAACAGCCCAGCTACTTACTGGTCTCCAACTGCGATTTCCCTTCTCCGGCGACCTGCAACTCCATCCAAGATGGCGGCTAACGAAAATCGCACGCGTTACAACTTACGCAAGCCTAAGCCCGGCACGACTTTGTCGATACCCGAAATGAGTTCAGAGCTCGTTGGCATGGTCTGCGACTATCTTGAAACCAAAGACATAATGGCTCTCCGACTTACCTGTCGGGATATTTATTGCAAAACGCTATATTCTTTTGGACACAGACTGTTCGATCATGTCGTGGTGTTCCTTCATCCTGCCAGCCTGAGCCAACTTCTGGAAATCGCCAACCACAAGGGACTTTCAGCGTCGGTCCGCAAAGTCACAATAACCAACGACCGACTTTCACCATCGCTTGTGCCCTCTCGACGTGGTTCGGAGCTTGAACTCATCAAGAGACTTATCGAAAACCAAATTAGTATGGAGAATGGCGGATTGGACGTCCTCATGCTCAGCGAATCCCTCCGCAATCTTCCGAATCTCCAGGAAGTTTGTGTGACCAATAGTCCATTCAAGATTGATCTTATTCGTTCCTCACTACCGATGCTCTGCGGAAGACGAATGCTAAGTAAAGATATGTTCTCGGAATATGTACGCCGTCCAATTCTAGACGCGCAACGTAATACCGACCGAGCGTACCAAATCGTAATCGAAGCTTTAGGAAGAAGCGGCATCCGCCAAGTCAATCTAAACTTCGATTTAGCACACGGGTTTCGCCTGCCTTACGTTCAACCCTTCGATCTTCAATCCTCCGCATGGAGCGAAGCGTGTGCTCCTCTCTTTCACACGCTCCGGTTACAGATGTCGATAGCCTGGAGTTGGCCTTATCATCTCCTTCTATCAATCGAACATATTGCTAACCTGACGCTCTTTCTCGGAGGCAATGCATGGCCTCTGCTCGGTCCTTTACCATTCTACCCAAAACTCCAAACTTTAGAGCTGCGGGACGGCAATCTGAATCTCGATCCTCTGGTCCTCTTTCTACGTGTACATCAGAAGAGCCTCCACAATCTCCGAATTTCAGGTTCCAGAATCACCTCCGGCTCGTGGAAAGAACCGTTGCATCTCATCAGCGGCATGACTAAACTTCAACGGCTCAATCTAAAAGTTTTGGAATGCGAAATGGTTCCGCCGACGACAACCGATAACTTCAATCGCTACAGCACCAGGTTGAAGACTGAAGCGGGGCAGTTGATAAGGGATCACCGGTATACGGTGGTTTTGGAAGGGAATCGGATTTTCGAATGTTGGCGCGCTCTTACTAGCGATTTCAGAACAATTTGGGATCCGCTTTGCGGGAGGAATTTGGTTGATTTTCGGAAGGTCAATGCTGCGGCACGGGGGAGGGTTGTGTGGAATGGCCTAGAATGGGTTCAGAGGGTTCGTAAAGTCAAACGTCGTGCGTGAATAAGTGGTGTAAAGGCGTCAAAGGTATGAGCTGGTGAGGAACGGGTTTGAGACTGCATTACCTCTTGAGTAATATGAGTAATACTCCATCCAGAATGTTTAGTACAATTAGCTTCTCAGAGAGCTACTTTGTTTCGTCAATATCATTCGTAGAGATTCTATTGCTACCGCCAAATTCACATCATACACGAAAGGTGTCGATATTGGTGGTACTAGGAACTCCTTTAGCAATACAAGCTCAGAAAGTACTTATTCCATATACTATTAATCGATTAACCTTTAGGATGGAACCTGGCTTTCATGCCCTTCCCAGAGTCTGAATTAGCTTTGTAGGCTGCCAGTAAAGAAGATGGTAGGTGAAGACACACCCTCCGAGGACGATGAATTATGATACCTCGTGTGATACTTTCCATTATTGCCCAGAGATCGGATAAGCTTACCAAGGGCACGGTACCATTATTATTCTACTGCGAACTGCCTTGACTGTATAAGTCTGGAAAGTATCTATTCCAATGATACTTTCCGAATAGCCTCAAGGATGGCAACTTCATTTCTAGCTTTGTACAAAGTCTTAATGAGCTTTGTAGGCTGTTCGTAAAGAAGGTGGTAGGTGCAGACGAATCATGACGCCCCGTGTGCGTGTCAGTGAATATCCGTCATTTTCACTCATTCTCTTTCACTTCAAACCTGCCATCTCGACCTTTCACTACCTCATAGAGATACCAATAACTCTTCCCTTCCCTTCCCAAGCCCATTTACCCTCCACCCTCATCAACATCCAACCCCATCAACCACCACAATCAACTCCGTCTCCCACCACCTCACACCACCACACCACCAACCCCACAAAATGTTCACCTACACATTCCTCCTCCCCCCCCTCCTCCGCCTCCCCCCCGAACTCCTAACCCAAATAAGTTCGCACCTCCCGCTTCCCTCCCTAAAAGCCCTGCGCCAAACATGCCGCGACCTAAAATCCAAAACGCAATACACCTTCGGCTCCCTCGGTTTCCAAGACCTGACAATCTGCCTGCACCCGCTCAGTCTCAAGATCCTCCTCGAAATAGCATCGCAGCCGGGTCTGGCGCCGCACGTGAAGAGGCTGGTTGTGACGAACGATCGCGTTACTGCTGTGGGAGGGATCGGGATCGGGATGGGTGGTGGGTTTAGTGGGTTCGGGCAGAGACAAGGACTCACTCGACCCATCATCCCCGCCTACGGCCACAAAGCCTCGAGTGGGACACGCCATGTTGCAAGCGACATTTACGCAGAGAGCGCGCTCATAAACTCGCAAATCCGCATGGAGAAAGACGGAACAGACGTCACCAGCCTAATCACCGCGCTATCCAAGTTCCCGAATCTGGAAGTTGTGGCTGTGGTGCCGAGAGCCAGTACGCCTACTTACCAGCTGCGGTTGTATAAGCTCCTGGGGAAGAAAGAGATTCCTGTTGGGCTTTTTAATCGGGAGCCGGATATTTTGGCGAGAGAGAAGGCGTATGGGGCCGTTGTTGGAGCGGTGGGGAGGCTTAGGGATCCGAAACGTATCAGCCTTGAGCTCGATATCAATAGTTGGGCATGGAGTTACTACAACGATGCGCACACTGAGGCTTGGAAGCTTGTTGCCGCGCCCCTCGTGCAGAAAGTCGAGCTCAAGTTCGATAAGCTGATGACGTGGTATACCGATCTCCTCAATCATACGAAGAATATCAAGGATCTGAGTATCGAGTTTAAGCCTGGGGGGATCGTTGTGTGGCCTCAAGTACCCGATGAAGGGATACTCCAATTTTCGAACCTTCAGAGATTGAGGGTGTTCTCTGGTGTCTTCTCTGCCTTCAAGTTCGCCTCTTTTCTTCGCGGCCAAAAGGATACTTTGTCGCGTATTGAGCTGGACAGCTGCGGATTCGGCCTTTCAAAGACATGGCAAGAAGTTATCGAGGCAATGGTCAAAATGCCGAAACTCAATCACATCTATTTAAATGCCTTGAGGGGTATGGCAGTAGACGGCAGTACGGATGACGATTTCAGCGGTTACCAGATTTCGAGTCCGGACCTCGTATCGTTCATGACTACACTCAAATTGCCTGACACCACCAATGAACAGATCCATGTCGCTCTACTTGCTATTCTGAGTGACTACAGGACTTGTGGGAATGAGGTCGACTTTCGGAAAGCAAATGCGGCGGCTCTGGGAAAGATAGAAGTGGGCGGCTAGAGTTGAGTGAATGGGGACGGCTTCAACTATAATTCGGATTGATTTTCAGCACACGGCTACATTTAGATAATCATTGAGGGGATCGATGAAGCCATATGTAAACTGCTCTGAAACCAGAATGAAAACATATAGATAGATAAAAAAAATCTCAGACCATTGGGAAGAACTACACATGCTTTAAGAGAGCCGATCTGAGAACCGTGAACAATTTTGCATCAGAGAGGAAAGTAAGTAAACAGAATAACTCCCGAATGAAACAACCGGGATGTAAAGAGTGCAGTACGGCGCGAATAAGGAATCAGGAAAGGCCGGAATCGATCTACTCGTCTCTAATTAGCCGTTACTTGTCCCATCCCTCCACACTGATCGAAAGTACACGAAAAGCTGCGATTCTAGAGTCCAAGTGTTAACACAAACTTCCATTGAGGTAGCTGGGAATTGAACATACCGGAGGGTTATCACCGCTCCAATCGGATGCGATGCAATCGAATGATACCGAATTATGCACAAGCACCAACGCATTGTCTTTCAACCTTGGATAAATAGTTACAGTTTCAGACGCACCGTCACCGAATTGTGGGCAGGTTAGGTTGAGTCCACTTATTTCGTTCGTCACAGTGTCTGGGAATCCGCAGTTGGGAATCAGCATGTCGGCGGTGTCGAAGGCGGAACCAGACAAGGAGATTTCTTCCCCGATGGTGATACTGTAACTATCTTGGGTCTCTACACCGACGATTGTGCAGGACCCTAACGCGAAATCGGTTGATGAAGCTGGGGGAGCTGAAGATGCCACAGTGGAGGAAGATGCCACGGCGGAGGAAGATGCCACGGCGGAGGAAGGTGCCATGCTGGAAGAAGCTGCCATCATGGAGGAAGATGCCATCGTGGAGGAAATTTTCACCGTGGAAGAAGATGTTATAGCGGAGGTAGGTACTATCACTGAGGTAGCTGCCACCGTGGAGGAAGATACCACCGTGGAGGAAGATGGCGGCGGTGGAAATAACATTGAAGTAAACGGAGAGGTGGCAGAGCCGGTCGTGATCATGCTCGTCATGCCCGTGCTTTGTGAAGTAAGTGTCACAGCTGGTGATGAACTGGGGTTAATGCTCGAAGGAACTCTAGATACGAACATTAGTGTAAATGGCTTTGCACTCTGGAGTTTGGTTGGCAATACGTACACTAAAATTGAGGATGTGGAAGTAGGACTCGAAGATTGGAATGATGTGGTCATGATGCATGAGAGTAAGTCTGTTCCATTGTCGCGTTTGGCCCTAAAAGGAAGCATACATTGAAGGCCGTTATGTGGATCACCGCGGGCCAGGTTGTAGACAGCATCTAGATGTTCTGGAAGAGGATATCCCGGCTGAAGTGTTGGTATCTGCAAGCGCACAGCATCAGGTACTCGCTGGTATGCATAATTTTCGATGAATCGCTTCATGTCTCTAGAGTGATCTCGAGTGGAAAATGCGAACGGTGACAAGCTGGGCAGCATTAAAAAGTAAGCTGCAAGACCAGACTATAATGCTGTTAGCATAATACAAGATTTTCAGCGTTCTACATACTACTTGGGCAGCCGCAAAACTTGTGCCATCGTCAGGGCCAGCTTGTCCTCCCGGCGGTTGGCTTACCACCTGACCTCCTTGAGCGTAGACGGTCATAGATCCTTCACGACCCGGACGATGGGGGGTTGTCTGGAGCCATAGACTGCCATCTGGGTTGAGTGCTCCAACAGTAATAAGGTGATTGTCTGGAGTTCCTAAAGCTTGCGGAACATACATGTCGAGATATTGGCTAGATTGTCCACCATTGCCAGCCGCCGTCACAACGATAAGGTTCATGTCACCACACCATGTCAAAAAGTCTTGGAGCATTTGCCTCACTTCTTGCCCCCGGTTTAACCTGATATCGCGTCCTATAGAGAATTAGTCAGCATTCAGTCGTCTAGTATTCTTAAGAGAGAATGTATCCGATATCTCCTACAAAGGTACCGAGGTGAAAATGCTACTGATGTTCGTACTTACCCCATGACATGTTTACAACACCTCTTCCAAGATTTGTGGAGGCTCGAACATGGCGCATCACTTCATCCAATGCAAGTCGGATCCCAAGGGCGGTAGCGGGAGCTAATTTAACTTCTCCGGCATTGTTAGTCCACTCGTTCCTATATTTTATGAGATGGAGGTTAGCTCGTGATGCTACGCCGTATTGCAATCCTGCAGCTGCAGAGGCAACCCTGGTACCGTGCTCTGCTGATGACCCGATAATTTCAGCTCCTTGTCTTGCCGCGGTAATATTAGGTAGGGTTGCACTATTCGGAACGACATGCCAATCGACTCGGCGGCCAACGGGACTCAGGTCCTATTATCGTTAGGTTGTCACTTAACCAAGCATATGATCACGATACTTACACTGACACCCAGATCAAAGCCTGTATCAATTATATATATAGTCGCACCAGCATTTATCCAAGGTCCAGCACCCAGCGTGTCATCGGCGAGATAGTCGTCGTTGCCGTTTGATCCGGGAGGGGAAGAGATCATTTTCAGTTGTGACGGACTGTTTGGGCGAGGAGGGATCATAGCACGAGGTTCCAGTTGTGATGGTTGTGCGCTAGGACTCTGACCATCGATTTCAGTCTCATGAGAAGATGCCAATTGCTGATCGTGTGCTGAGTGGCGAGGCTGAGATTTTGAAATAGCCCGAAATTGCTCCTGATAGTCGTCATCCACCTCGTCCAGAACATGCGGAAATATATATTTAACGAACGGCGCGTTCTTGATTTGGTCAGCTTGCGTCTCGTTCAGTTCGGTCACATAAATCTGATGCTCCACTAGAGTAGGGTCCCATGTGAATTGAGCCCCTGACCCATTGTCAAGCTCTTTAATAAATGATTGAAACGTATCGAGCGACGTGCCGTCTTTAGTGATTATGCAGTATAACATGCGTGGTTCGCTGCTTGATGCAGATGCAGATGCAGATGAAGTTGTAGCTGTCGTCGAGGGAGCTCCATTTGATATGCTTGTTGCAGACTGTTGTACACTCAGCTCAGTGCTCAGTTGAGGTCCAACATCCCCTGTGTTTGAGGTAACGGCGGAGCTTGTGGTCGATAAGACTGCCGTGGGCGCTCTACTTTGCGATAGTGAATGCTGTTGATCCCATGGAAAATCCCTGAAATTCCTTAGGGCTTTCTCAGCCGCGACTATAGCTCCGGTAGCTGCAGTATATTTTAGGATGTTATTCCGGACACTTTGTGACACGACAGATTTGAGACCTTTGAAACCACGCAGTAGTTTTCGCGTTGATGCTACCCAATCGAAAGCTTCGCGTCCTTGGTCAAGTGCCTCGAAAACTCGCCCTACCCCCTCGGGAGCAAGGTCCTGGAGCTCAAACGCCTCCCGAGCACCATTAAGCCCGGCGGTTAGATCGTCTAGATCGTTCATGACACTAGTGAAGGTCCCATCTAAGCTGTCAAAAATGCTTTCGGCGCCTCCCGCTGCCCATTGGTGCGCATCTGTTCCAAGTTTGTCTAGGCCCGATGCTGCTGACTTGGCGGCACCTCCAGCAAGTCCAGCCAGGGCCCCTATCATCGACGAGAACCGATCAGATCCAGATGTTTGTTTATCGCTACGGCCTGGTCCTGTCTTGACCGAAACATCACCATCCGAGACTGTAGTGAGAAAGGAATTTAGGGGAAGAGATAATGTGTGGCCTCGAATAACGACTTGGTTCGATTTCAATAGAGCGATCGAGCCATCTTCCAAAAGTATCTCAATCGACCGTTGATCGGGAGATGGAAGGTGATAGGTTACGTCGTCAAACATCACGTCGAAGACGAAAATGGGCGGAAGCGGCGTACTTGTCGTGGTGCTCGCTGGGTTGTCCGTTGTTGGAACACCAGTTGGTAAGCTAGGTAAAGTGGGTGACGGGCTAGATTTCGTGGGCGTCAATTTTGAAGATTTAGAGTTACCCATCGTAGGGGCAGAGGAAGTGAAGGTGATGGGAGACTGAGAGGCGTCCGTTGCCGTAATTTGACCGGTAGAATTGCCGAATATAGTAGAAGAATCCTGACTAAAGTTCGAATAAACGGTGCTGCTGTTCGCGAATGGCGCAAGAGATCCGGACAAAGCAACGGTATTATTCGAGGGCAATGGCGCAGATGGTGCCAATGAAGAGGCTCGTGTCCCTGATGCTTCTCCGGTGGAGGAAATTTGGGTAGCTCCGGTGGCTTCTGATGAGATTTGACTTGCAGTACCTAGAGACAAGCCTGCTCGTGAATAAATTGGACTGATGGGTGGATTCTCTTTGCGATCCAGCCAGTCATCAGATCCTATGGGGATGAAATCAGCAAATGACGCATCCTCAATGAAAGGAAAGGGCACTGACGGTGGCCCGAGTTTCGATAGGGAAGTTCTCCAAAAACACTTGAAAAACTTAGTGGAAGGCAAAGAAAGACCGCTGAAGAAATGCGCATCATGGAATGTGAGACAAGTTAGGGAATTGAGGGGTGATTCCTTCCTGATGACCTGAATGTAGAAAAGAAGATTTCCAAGTTCCGCTGAGGCTAGATATATCGAACACAAATGCTCTCAGACGGAATACAGTTCTTGAATCAGTACGTACCTGAGAGATACTGGTGTGGCTCAAGTTTTGAACGTTCCCTTAGATTGAACTGGTATTCTGTTCATCAAAGCACGATCTTCGATAGATGTCTGCGTTACTTGTGTCGCAATTGAATTCTCTGTAAGGGTAAGTTATGGTACACATTCACATCCCGTTGAAAATGAGCGAAGATACCTTAATTGAGCTTCGCCACTTTGACTGACTCCCGGGCAGTTGTACGAGGGAAAAAATGAAAGTTTGATGGTACAAAGGAGTACAAGCTACTATACGTGTGATACCTCCTAGATCGACGAGATCTTCACTGCAGTATCGTGCACCGGAATTGAGTCGTCAAGGTCTCACGGACTCTCAAGGCCCGTTTGTTGGCAAAAAAGACAGGACAGATGCAAGAAGACACTGCTTTGGGGGACAATGAGACGTTGCATCCATCGAAAGTTATGAGCACCTGATCAGTTTGCGGCATTTACCGGTTTGGATGACAAGTCTGCCATCGTACCTTCCTCAACTCGATATCAGCAGAACATGCCTTCTGTAGACGGTAACAGCCGCTCACTATGGTATGTGGACAGAAGCTCACCTACCTAGATTGGCAGCACGCGGATTCTGAAGAGGAAGTTATGTCGGACCATGCTCGTGAAGCGGATCCGGCTCACTAAGGGGCTCATCAGTTCTTGTGTGCGCGTTGGGCAATTCGATGGTTCCTCACCCTAATATAGAGCGCCTGTGCTATAGCAGTAAGCGCTATTTGAAGGGCTTGAAATGACAAGAACAGTCGTGCGCTGCCAAACAACTCTTACAGACCGTGAAGTCCTTCTTGCGCCTGTTCAAGAGACTATCGATGTCTAAAGATATCTGATTGAAAGCCATGGACAGATTGAGACTGAATGGAGGAATACAATGCTTTTAACTGCTTACTCTGATATCTACACACATACTTTGCTTCAACTATGCGAGGCAGCTATAGATACGATCTTAGTCCTAACACCTGCTTGCTCTGTAAATGAGTAATGTACGGAAGAGATTGTACTGCTACCAGAACTGCTAAGGCTACCAATCCTCAACGTTCCTCGCATGGGAAGGAGACGTGAACATTATACCCCGTCGTGAGCTCAGACGCGGCGTTCATGGTGGTCGATGTTTCAGAAGTCGGGCACTCCTGCAAAGAGCTGCTGACGGCATCCTTCAGGAATGGTGGAATGTTTCAAGGTCTACGATGTCGCGCATTGTAGCATGCAAGGCTGACCGTCATCGCTTATGCGACGACAACTCTTTCCAAGAGACCCTGTAACGTTCCTCACCACCTACCGAGGCTCACCGGCCACCGAGACACTTCGTGTCGCACAGAACGATCTCTTTGTTTTAGATTTTTGTATTAACTACAACGCCTTTGTGTTATGTTAGATAAATAAAACTATTATAATTATATATCTAAATAATAGTCTTAAATTTTAAAAAATAATTCGCGCATCCTAGCCTATAAAAAATTAGTGGTTAGTTGCCTAAATGCAACTACTAATGCACCTCTCTTTTAACTATAAATTTATCCTTTTCTACCGTTAATTTAACTATTGACGATGAGCCTATTCTTAAGCTTAAAGAGACTATAGATAAGGCTATTTAAGGCTTCTAATCTAGTTAATATTGCTTTCTTTCCTTTATAGCCTATTTATTAGGGCTTCCTTCTTCTACTATTTAATATAAAGCTACTAGCTAGCTCTCTTGCTCTAAGGGTTAATCTCTTAACTAAAGACTCTACTTTAATAAAAAGGCCTTAATTATCTTCTTTATTAAAGAGT